>JACXGM010001555.1:0-24270 GCA_016801145.1 Umbra pygmaea
TGGGTTAGGTGTCACAGAACTACAATTCCCATTCCCCAGTTCTTCTTCCTGTGGACTACAGCTTCCCTGGTCATGCCTCCTCAGAACTACAATTCCCATAGCCCGGACTCAATCAGCCTAACTCTGTACACCTGCACTCACCCAGTCCATATTTAAGACACACACACACATAGCCTCTTCGCGAGGTATTGTAAGTACAGTTTCTTATTACTGAGCATTCCTGCATGTATTTGTTGTTACGGTCTGACCTCTGCCTTGGCTTGGATTATTCTGCCTGTGGATTTCCCTGTTGTACCTTAGCCATTTATTTGCTATTCCGGTCTGACCTCTGCCTTGTCTAGGATTATTTCTGTCTGTGGATTTCCCTATTGTACCTGAGCCATTTATTTGCTATTTGCTATTCCGGTCTGACCTCTGCTTTGTTTTGGATTATTCTGTGCCTTATTCCTTGGACAGTCATTCCTGTTGTAAAAATAAACATTGTTCTCTTTTACATTGGGAGTGTTCATTACAGTATTAATCTAATTTTAAATGGAAAATAGTTCTGCACAAATGGACTTTATTGCACCTTTCAAAATGGTTAAGACATGCGTCACGATGGAACACATTTAAAAATAAAACGAATCTAAAATGTAACTATCTATATCTATCATCTATTTATTTAACTATCTGCATCGCCAGACAGAGACATCGACAAGAATATCAGTTTTAAATATGATTTTGTTCTGTTTACCGTATTATTTATGAGAATGAATTACATAACATGCCAATATTACAGAATATATTTGAGTGTTCTTTTTGCAAATATGTGCAATATGTGCTTCATTTGCATTTACGTTACAATCTTGTTTTATTTTGTTTGTTTTTCACTGCAGGCTGTTAATTGTAAGCATGGCTTTGTGACATCTTAATATTATTAATGAGAGGCAGTATTTAGATTTAGTTTACACAACGCTCTGCACTTTCAGACAGATCTACAGAAGCCTACATGTTTCATCCATCTGCCGGCGGTGTCGCCATTTCTCATTTCACACGTTTTTGTGCGTATGCCTGGGTCAGAGTTGTTGTGAAGGACCGCACATTTTCCCATCAAGTTTGCTTTTTATAGATCCCAATTTATGTGTAGAGAGCTGCGTACGTCTTCATTTGTGTGTACGCCACGTTTATAAATGAGGCCCCCGGACAGGCACCATCAATGCTGAAAGATATATCCATGTTCTACAACAGCAAATGCTCCCATCCAGATGTCATCTCTTTCAGGGCAGACCTTGCATTTTTCAACATGTCAATGCTAGGCCACATACTGCATCAATTACAACATCATGGCTGAGTAGAAGAAGGATTTGGGTACTGAAATAGCCAGCCTGCAGTCCAGATCTTTCACCCATAGAAAACATTTGGCGCATCATAAAGAGGAAAATGCGACAAAGAAGTCCTATGACAGTTGAGCAACTAGAAGCCTGTATTAGACAAGAATGGGAAAACATTCCTATTTCTAAACTTGAGCAACTTGTCTCCTCAGTCCCCAGACATTTGCAGACTATTATAAAAAGAAGAGGGGATGCCACACAGTGCTAAACATGCCCTCGTCCCAACTTTTTTGAAATGTGTTGATGCCATGATATTTGATGTCAACTTATTTTTCCCTTGAAATTATACATTTTCTCAGTTTCAACATTTGATATGTCATCTATGTTGTATTCTGAATAAAATATTGAAATTTGGAACTTCCACATCATTGCATTCTGTTTTTATTCACAATTTGTAAAGTGTCCCAACATTTTTGGAATTGGGTTTGTATATGTTTGCCGGTTATTCCAATAAAACGTGCATAATGTCACAGAAAACGTCCAATGTGCTTTAACAGGCGATGAGAATGCATATTATGGTAGTTTTCATTCGTTTTTTCATGCATAACGTGTGTAAGGATTCAAGTAACATGCACTCAGAACTTCTGTATTTGTGCCAATAAACACAGAAAAGCCTATAATTCTGCCACCCAACATATCTAAACTGTACCCTTTAGACTCAATATTTCTGGTTCAGACATACTCAATGTATTCTCCATATGCCTCCATTAACTACAGTAGCATTATTAGGATTCAAATCCCATTAGATATTGTATGAAACTCAAACTCATTTATTTTATCTGTATTTCTTTATTGAGTAAAATTTTGTTATATACTTAGATATTGAGATGAAATTGGTTTTACATACAAACACTCACACATTTATCAGAAATAGACTGATTAAATTGATCAATTGGATCATGCCCAGAAACAGTAGTTACCACAAGTCTGCACCCAACATGATCAAGTTATCACTATCTAGGTGCGGCAAGGTGGCTATACATCACTGCTCACATTCACATTTTGTATTTCATTGTTAATTAAGGTACAATAGTGATTTTACTTATACAGTACTGTATATATGCACATATAAACAGCATATTACACATTGGCACCAAAAGGGGAGATTTTAAACTATAATTTTGTTAATCGCAAAGTCCCAGAATACATATATAACAGTTGTGCTAAAAGTACCATCCCAATCATCACGTTTATTTATTAGTAAATTATTTTCTGTCTTTAGTAGGGAATTGGAGAAGGTACTTGTAGGCTATTAACCTGTCTGGCCTATGCATTTCTTCCACTGGTAGTGTGTCACTTCTCTTTGTCAGCTTTGAGGAAGAAAATCTATAGTAATGTCTCTGTATATTGTGCCCTCTTGGAAGCGGATGACCTTGATGGCATGACAAATCAAAGAGAGAGTAGGAACCAATAAAAGTATGAACTGATTGACAGTTTCCGAAAGCACAGGTGCCATTTTGTCAAGGTGGGAGATGCATGACCTTAAAATTCAGCAAATGTAATTTTTTCTCCCTCAAAAAAGGAATTTTGGGTTTTCATGAGCTGTATGCCAAAATCATCAGTATTAAAACAATAAATGACCTGAAATATTTCAGTTGGTGTGCAATGAATCTAAAATATATGAATGTTTAATTTTTATCATTACATTATGGAAAATAATGAACTTCATCACAATATGCTAATTTCTTGAGAAGGACCTGTAGTTGGTAAACATTTTCATATGAATTGCGTGTACAGCCAAAAATACCAAGTTTGATTTTATTGTTGAAATGTTAATGAAGGGCACGGTATTCTGTCATCGCTTTGAGCAGGTGCATTCAGTTCTACCAATCATCTGTTATTAAAGGTGCTAATCGTAGAATTGAGGCGTAACCCCTGAACTACTTTCTCTTTCAAGTGACCAGCTTGGGAATGCTGTAAAACATATATTTCTTGATATTATACAAATTGAACAAGCTTGTTACACACAAAACACTTTGTTAAACAAAAAGGATATGGCCTAAAATGCATTAATTACATTAAAGATTGGCTGACTTGTCATGTCCTCATTGTAATTCTACAACGTATGCAATTGGTCGTCTTTGAAGTTGGCAGTAGTGGTCCTAAAATTGTGTAAAAATAATGGTACTTACCTATTATAGTTCACTTCAATAAGACCTGGCCCCAATACAAATTAAAAAAATGAAATACTTGGAAGTAGCTTGATTTAGTTGGAACTGTGGGAACAATTTCAAGAGTTCTATTGAAAAGTTACATTGAGCATGCATATTATTGACATGAAACATAATAACTGATATAAGCTGTTCTCAACAAGACTAGCTCTGAATAAAATTATTCTCTTAATCTATAAAGGTTATGGTCAAATTAAAAACAAAACAACTTTATGAAAAACATTTGACAATACGGTTAATTTGTTTGATGTTCAAGTTTGTGTAGATCATCTTGATGAATGTATTTCTAAAAGATCAGTAGAGAATTCCAATTGAATCCCTACCTCATTTCAGTCACCAGAGGGCAGTCATAAGTTGTTATTCAGTCCACTAATTCACTACATAGAAATATATTTTATTATTTACCTTATTTTATACGGAGAGAATCAACTGAGGCCCATGTCTCTTTCAAAGCTGAGGCCTGTATTTAAACAATAAAAGCATACATACAAATATGAATATAAAATACATACATTAAGATTTTTTTTCTTAAATCAGATTAAAACTGTATGCAAGGCACCAACTCACAAAGCGTAAGGTCACGCTGAATAGCATTCCTTAACTCTGGAGGAAAATATTCAAAAGCAGTTTTGCCCAGTTCTGAGTAAGCCTTTGGAATTCCTAGTACGTGTGTGGTAACTGCTATTTCTCTAGGTAATTTTTATTGTTAGACAGGCTAGAAATGTTTGTGTGAGTCTTATAGTAGACAAACCTTAACCAAAGTATTTCCCTTCTTGAGTACAGGGAGTCCCTACTGACTGTAGTATATAGACAATGAGTAGACAATGAGTGCAAAAATGAACACCTGATGAATTACATGATGTTTCTGTGATTTACGTCCTTAACCTCATGCTATTAATATATTAATGATAAAAAATCTAATTATACTTTTTAAATGTAACGTAAACATTGTCATATCTAATACCCCAAAATTCTATTTAAGTATTGTAATTAGGCAGATACTGTTGTCCACTGTTTTCCACTCGGGGGAATGAAAACCCCCCACCCATCCATATATTTAACCTGAAGACAGAGCTTGTGTTTCTGATGGAATTCCCACAAAGCACTGTTTTTGATCGAGACTTATATCATTTATCTTCTAAAGACGTATTATTGATTTTAAGCACAATAGCCTTTTCCCTGATATATTTCTTTGCAGAGCAACATGTCTGTATTGACTTTACCATTGGGGGTCTTAATAATATTTGCTTCTATGATTGTAATGATATTCAAACTAAATCAATGTGTAAAAAAAGGTTAATGTATTTTGAATGAGATGATGAACAAAGGCCTTTCTTTGTAGTTTTATGAACGCAATCAAAATTGGCATCTCCAAAAAACTGATTTAAAAAGCATATGTCAAATGACATTTCTAATGGTAGCTAAGTATGTTTACTTACACCAACATTCAGATTTCAATGGAAACTGGGAAAACGTGAGTGCAATGACCCTTCAGCTATTAGCCTGTTTTATACTAATGCTAGTATAATGGAGTGGTAATAACACAATTAAATAGCACTGAAACATACTGAATGTTCCCTTTGCCCCTTTTATTTTACCGTGTTCCCTCCTTTAAGCTCAGAAACCCCTCAGTGTTCCTCAAGATATATGTCTCTGTGATGTAAGAATAGTTGGTAAACAAGCATTGAGGATGGCTTATATTTCTTGCTGTGGGGAAAATAAGCAACTGTTGTGAATGTGAATGTTCAAGTCTTTCCGCGTCTCCACTGACGTGATTAATGGAACCCAAACATTAGCCAGGTTTGTCCACCGCAGCTCTTCTCATTTGAAGATTCACCACACAGATGTTCCAGTTGACAGACGGTGGACTACTCTTCTATGCATCTAACAGGCGTCACCTTTCTGAACGCACGCACGCAGGTGGTGTATGCGTAGTGACACTTTGAGTCGGAGAAAAGTTCTATACAAATCCTATGTAGTATAGTGAAGAGAAGAATGGTTCCCGAAGAGAGAGAATGGGGAGTGCTGCTTGGCTTATGTGTGACACATCCAAAGGGTCCTCATTGGGTTACAAGGTCTGAAAAGACAGGGAACAACATTAGTTGTGGCTCTTGAAAAAAAAAGAAAACGTTAAACCTGAAAGCCTTCAATGACAAAAGCCAAGGTGCTCCTTTTGTGATTGACAATTTAAGCACCTATTTAGCATGCTCCTACCCGAGTCAAAGCCAATCGATGGTAAATCGGTGGTATAGTCTCCTTTTAATTTGGATCACAAAGAGTGGCCTAATTGGGTTTTTGTCATTGAAATTCTGTTTGACATCACAACTAACGTTGTAGTGAGTCTGGGGAGAGGTTTCTTTTTTAGAAGTTATGCAGAATGATAGGGAAGACTGTTTTCTGTATTGTCGATATATGCTTTACAAACAGGAAATAATGGGACTGTATCACCCTGAGGACATACATGCAGAAGCAAACAGACATGAAAGAGCAACAAGGAAAAGATTGAGGCCTGGTCATATGCAGCATTTTTGGTATGCGTTATGAAGAGAGTAGGGTGCCATTTAGAAAACATGCAGCCACTGTTTTTCAGCTCCTATTGCTTTATTCTTTTACTTTTTTCCCAGAGCTGACACATAGGCTCTGTCTGGGAGCTCAAAGTGGACTCTGGGCACATCAGTCAGTCAAATGGGTCAAAAGTTTGATGAAAGGTTGCAGGGTCGCCCTTCAAATCCTCACATGAGGCCAGTCGTTCCCTCTGTGGCCCTACAGCCTGGGCCTGGGAAGAGCTAAAGACACACAGACACTGACTTGTCATTGAGTGCAGCCCTGCTAATTTCCAATTTCATGGGAGCTAGAGGGCGGGCCAGGACGGTCAGCCTGAGCACAGCCCCTGTGTTTGCCTGTTCTGCAGGATCCATTGTTGTCAGACAACCTTGCCGCAGGGTGCCATGTGTGTGGGGAAACTTTTCCCTTTGACACCCTAAGTGTCACCACAGATAACAGTACGATACAAAGTCAGTACCAGGTCTCAGCGGAATGGTTTACTAGAGACCTCAATGGGGTTGGCATGAGGTGGTTTTTAATGGGGGCAGTAAGTGCCGAGGCATCTTAGATGGAGGTCATTTGTCTCTCAATTGTAAAGAAATGTTCAGAATTCACATCGAATGGTCCTCTGGCTGATACACATGAGAATAGCCGCAGGCCTGCTGTAAATTTTCAACATCAGATTTCCAATGTTCATTCAGTTCAATGAGTGATTTATTCCTCAACCCACGAGATGCCTTCTGAACCTCACCTTCTTCACTTTTTTTGTTAGGAACAGGCCAGCCCAAGGAAGTGGGCTCAGGTTAACCATTGTATTTCAAATTATAATGATGTGTTTAGTGATCGTTTAGCCATGGCATTTTCATTTAAGTATCAGTTGACTTTTGGTTAAACAGAAAATGCAGATAAGCCCTGCGCTTCCTCTCCTTACTGTCCATCTGAATGGCCACAGAGCGGTGGACCGGTGACATTGCGTCCTGCTGGCCTTAAAGCCTGTCCAGCAACTAATCCACTGTTACCTTTCTTTCCATTGTCAGTGTTGGATAAACACATGGGCCTCTTTGTTCTGTAGGTCTTGTTCTTTTGGGGAAGAGTGGGTGTGGCCAACATAAGAACAACAGGTAGCAGAGGAGAATCAAAGCTACGTTTAGGAATCAAAGCTCAGGACGGGGATGTGCAACCTGAGAAATTCCATGACATGTAAATGTCTGACTGTGTGCGAGGCCCCTGGGCTTTGTTTAAATTGTTTGGATCACCGTTCCCCTTCTATCAATTATCAGCATTGGATTTAGAGCTTTCTCTTCTCTTACAGTACATCTCAGCTGCTGGCTTTTTTCTCTCTTTCTCTATGGCTTTTGCTCTCTCACTTTACATTATTCTTTAGGTTGTCTGGGATTCAATTGAAAGGCAATGAGGCAGCTAATGTGCAGAAAGATAGACATTTACTTGCTTTAAGTTCATGCTGCAGCCTTGTTTCAAAGAGCACATTCAGTTGCCCTGAAGCACAACAATATGAGGCTATAGAAATAAACGCTGCAAGCAGGTTGGTTGTGGCTACATGATGGTTCAGTTCACGGCCCATTTGCTTCAAATGTCCCCCTGCTTTCTCCCCACTATATTTTTAGCTTTTTCTCTCTTTCAGGGAGATATCTCCTGAACTGGCCCTCCTGCAGAGAGGTCTCAATGAAATGCATTGATATAAGCCCAAGACTCAATTTGTCTCTTGAACTGTTTCAAGTATGTGAAAAGAGAAGGGTGAATGTACCTGATAGAAAGACTGCACCAGTAGAAAAATTGCAGATTAAGGGATATAAGTTTTACATGTAGGAAGGTACTTCTATTGTTAATAATAATAATAATAATAATAATAATAATAATAATAATAATAATAATATGTTTAATTACTATTTCCTAAGCTCAGTAAGGTAGATAAACAATATAAACAGTGCAGGGCCGGTTTGAATTTAAATGTAATCCTAGCACACACAGTAGGTATTTGGATTGAAAACACTTTCTGTGTTGTAGCTCCTGTGGAAGACAAACTGGTTTTCATGGCAATACGTGGGTAACCGTACGTAATGGAAATTTCGCTGCATTACGTAGACAAATTTACGAATATGGCCATTCAAATGTGAATTTTCGTACGTATTGAGTGGCTGTTCTACCGGAACATTTCCAAGAATACACCAATCGGTTACAATTTAAAGTACATGGGGAACATTTAGTTGAGGCATAAAATGCTAGATTAATGAGATTAAGGTTAGGGTAAATTGAGGTTAAGGTTAGATTTAGGTTAAGGTAAATTTACTTTTTTAATTTTTTTAAATGCACTGGGATTTACGTTTCTATAACTCCGAAAACGTGCATGTGTACGTTTTTTTTACATATCGCCATGAGGACAGCCTGGAATAAACCTCCAATACTCATGCTTTATGCTACTTAGATTTTCATTTTTTTGTGGTGTCTGCCCGGCTAAGATTGAAGCTATCCTGAAAGAGATTTAAAATGTTGTCTTTCTTCATCTGACAGTGTCCTTGTTTTCATCACATCTCAAAGTTTACTCTTGCAACACTTGGCCTAAGTCCAAGTTCATGCTATAAAAATATAGACTGTGTAACCAATTTGTGGACAACATGACATTGTTTCCTATTTTCTTTCCTTTTAACCCTAGGTACTCTGCAATGTTTATCGGCAGCTGGGTCTATACTGTATGTCTTTTTTCTTTAACTTCCTAGCTATGCAGAACTCTGGTGAGCATTCCTTGTACCAAACACAAACAATTTTACCTAGCTTGAATTGTATGTTCTTATCTATCCTCAATCTAATAATATCATAAACGGATAACTATGTTTATAGGTTATAACTAAATGTTTAAAAATGTTTTACTCCGAAAAAGTTATTTTGAAATTAGTCCTGTGCAAATTACTGGGAAAAAGTGTATAGGCTTTCATTGTAAGAATATACAATTACAAACTGTAACTTAAAAAAAAATATATATAGGCAATCTTCTTATAGCCTAAGCCATCTTTATGTAGTAACAATTCTTTTTTTCAGATCCTCAGAGAGTTCTTTGCCATGAGGTGCCATGTTGAACATCTAGTGACCAGTAATACCAAATCTAACACACCTGCTCCCCATTCACACCTGAGACCTTGTAACACAAAAGAGTCACATGACACTGGGGAGGGAAAATGGCAAATTGTGGCTAATTTGGACATTTTCATTTAGGGGTGTACTCACTTTTGTTGCCAGCAGTTTCGACCTTAATGGCTGTGTGTGTTGAGTTATTTTGAGGGGACAGCAAATTTATACTGTTATACAAGCTGTACACTCACTACTTTACATTGTAGCAAATTGTCATTTCTTCAATGTTGTCACATGAAAAGTTATTATCAAATATTTTCAAAAATGTGAGGGGTTTACTCACTTTTGTGAGATACTGTATGTGTGTAAGGAAATCTGATCTGGCGTTTTTATTTTTCTTCCCTATATAGGCTGTGTCAGACCAATCTGTCAGCAAAAACAAAAGTTTGCTCTTTTCTTCAATATAAAAGAATTCAAAGAGGTATTATAATATCCGGATTTACCTTTTAAATTGCGCTTTGGCCTTTTTCTTTGAGTTATTTTCTTCTAAAGATCATGAATTCTCATAAAAAGATAAATAGAGAAAAAACAGCAGGCAGTAATTTTTCATAGAACTGTGTGTACTTCCCTATTGTGTGGCATTCTCTTTCCTGGACTAAGAAAAGGGCAAAAAAACTCCCTGTGATTTGCTGATCCTAAGAAATGGAGTGAACCCACTACGCATTGACGTTTCATTCAGCGAGCCACTTCATTTATTTGAAGTTTTAATCTAATTATTAACTATTTGGAGCAGAATGTGCTTTGTGTCTGTAATAGGCTGCTGGTATCGGTGCACTCTTGCAGCTTTGAGAGTTTAGCGCCAGCCGGGCGAGCATAGAGGGCCGAGGGTGAGGCTTTTGACAAAGCCCTTGTCCAAAAATATTTTGTCAAGTCTTTTACGTGTCATTCTAACAGGGCTTACATTTTGCCAGTGAAAGAACCCTTTAAGGTTTGATTGGCAACTGCAAGCATGCTAAATGCTAATGAGACCCAGATGGATGGAAGATTATCACTTTTTCTTTATTCCCCCACCCCCCAATCTTTCTTTTCTAGCTACAAAAGTTTATTTCTCTGTCCCCCCCCCCACACACACACACTAAGTCAGACGACTCTCCTCCCACCCTAAATACCTTTTATTGCTCATTTCATACTCTTAATAAGCAGGCTAATGGCACTCCTCTTTTCACCCTAAAAAGGGGACAGTAATTAATTCATGGGCTCAGGCTCCTTGATCTGGTCACTGTTCGGGGGGGGTCAACGTGAAGCAATGGACAGGGGGGAGGAAGGAGGAGCGTACAGTTAGGCAGTAGTTCGGATGGGGTGAGCTTTCAGAGCAAGGGTATACACACACATATAGTCACACACCTAAAAAATAAGCTCTAAAAAACTGTTAGAACCAATTCATAGGCCCTAGCACAAGTGCTCACACACTTTTATTCAGTAGCACACACAGGCATACAGACCATGCTGCTGTGCTGGGGCGCAGGGACAGAAGGTGCGAAGGAACAGGACAAAGCCCCGGCATGAAATTCAATTAGGAAAGGCCCTGCCTGCGATTTCACAGCCTTCAAATGAGAGAAAGGCTTTTGATATATTGCTACTCCTATTTAAGGCCCATCTAAGCATTACCCTCATTAGCAGACAGCCCACCTCCCAATCCCCTGTTCTTTTCTCAGTCCCTCTCACAGCCAGCCAAGTCTGTGCGTGTGTGTTCGGGTAAGATTGTGTACGTGTGTGTTTTTGTGCAGTTTGGATATAGTTTTAATCAGGTGGCCCTGTGCACACAAAGCAACGTATCTGGAAAGGACCATTCAGGGAATGATTTGCTGGATTAATCAAAGAATGTATACATGTGTGCACAAACAAAATAAGTACCACTCCTATAGTAAACAAAGGTCCTTGGTCTACCAAAAAGATTTGTTCAGATATATATTGTTTAATTTTGAAGCATACTTTTTTTTACTATTGGCTGTGTTAATTTATTATGGCTCTGTCTTGCTTTCCGTTTTTAAACCTTGTTTCAGCAATTCAATTGAATGAGAACACTCAGTTTTATTAATGACCTGGGAGCAATTACAGTTTACTTGCTTGCTCAAGGACAGAGCAACAGTTATATTTGACATTGCCGGCTCTGGGATTCGATCATTTGGATGATCTAACCACCATGTGAAGGATTGTTTCCTCAACCCTTAAATGAAATTCTGAAAAGAGTAATGTTTTTACTGTCACCTGTCAAATTGCATGACGGAAAACTGATAACTAATAAATGGTTATAAAATACCAGAGCTTTCCCTTACACATGGGTTTAATTGTTTCGATAATGCCCACCCCCCACATAGAAACGAGTGTGTCACTCATGCCTGTACAACCCCCTGCATAGCTTGTCCAACCTCACACTACCGCACCCCATCCCCCTTGCTGCCCCACCTGTGCCCCACCTCCAGCTGGCCCTGAAGAGGATCCATCTCCCGACTTCGCCCCATCTCACCCCTCCCATCATGAATACAGCTGCTAGCTTCCCTGAAATAAAGAGCATTTCTACCCCCCATCCCAGACAGCCCCTTTAAGAGCAGGCAACTGCCACAGTGCCCTTTTACATTGCAGGAGGATGAGGTGGACCTGGACTAGATTTGCATGGCAATGAGTGTTCTTCTCTGGCATCGCCAAGGCCTGGATGCTGATGGGATAGGATGAGTGTTCTTCTCTGGCCTCACCAAGGCCTGGATGCTGATGGGATAGGATGAGTGTTCTTCTCTGGCATCACCAAGGCCTGGAGGCTGATGGGATAGGAAGAGTGTTCTTCTCTTGCCTCACCAAGGCCTGGAGGCTGATGGGATAGGATGAGTGTTCTTCTCTGGCATCACCAAGGCCTGGATGCTGATGGGATAGGATATAGGACATAAGGATGTTTGCAAAAACTTTAACTAGTAACCTTACAGGCACAATACCCAATCAAAACAACAGTGCAAAGAGTTAATGTTTTTGTGTTTGAGTTAATCAGAATCTTATTTATTTGCAATGTACATTCACTCTTCATTTAACCCTATTTTACACGTAAAGATTGGTCCAGTTGATTATGGAAGAAGTCTTTAGCACTGACAGAGTTTGGTGCAGCAGTCTAAAATCCATATCAATTGGGGTTTCAAGCTCTGCCCTTGAATTCTGGCTCCCTCTACATACCTGTCTCCCTAACTTCAATTTCCTACTATCCGGTTAATTGAACAAAAAATACATTTCAACACCAGAAAAGTATTAGGTGTGTTTTCTTAGCTGTTCAATTGCTCACTATGCATGCTCTATGTTGGTGTAAGCTGCTGCTACTAGAGTAAATGTATTTATACAAGGTGCGATAGATTCTAAACCCCTTTAATTGGCCTACAAGAAATAAAGGGGAGTGGCATTGTGAACCAACCGCATCTAACTCAATCATCCTATGCTTAGAAGATTCTATTATGCTCGGATAGTGTTTTTTAACTTTTCCATTGGTTTAAAATACAAATAAAATTTGGAATAAGAACAAACTCATTCATCTCTTTAGTCAAAACATTTACAAATTACATAGTGTCCTTAAGCAAGGCACTTTACCGTAAAGTGCTCCATGGGGGTGTCCCTGTACTTCCTGTAAGTTACTCTGGATAAGAGTGTCCGTTAAATGACTAAAATGTAAATGGTGTGAATAAACAGTAGGTGCTGCTTGATGGTGGTTTTAGAGCTATGCATTGCGGTGCTGTCATGTGTACAGGGAGTACAGGACAGTAGTGAAAACACACATTTACTACAGTAGAAGACTCCTCAATGCCCTGGATCTGAATCAAGACTTTGTCATACTCATTAGGCAGCAGTGCCGGCTGCTGGTCTTTCAAAAAGGGAAAGCTCATTTTCGGCCTACATTTATTTATTTGTACGTAAATTCTGCCCTGGTTCAAGAAAATGTTGTGTGACCCTGTTGTACCAAATATACATCTTTTCCAGTGACTTGACCAGTGTCCTCTCAATGGCCAATAGAGATCGGCTGCTTAAACGACCTTGGTCCATTGTGTTAAGGGTGTAGGACTTGATCCACGAGAAGCTCTTTCCTTCACCTACAGATGTAGCTCCAATTGTAGCCACTAATGAGAACAGTTTGTAAAGCTGAGGCATTGCACTGTCCAACTCCATGTCTTTAAGGAACACCAAGTAATCACACAGCTTTCCCCTGTTACCCTGCAAGTCCTGATCTGAATACAAGACTTGAAGTTCAGACCTTAGTCTCCCTGAATCAAAGTGATGGCCATAACTTGTCAGGGTGAATAAATGAATTAATGAACTTTGCAAGGCCTCCTCTAGAAACACTTGTCTCAAGTCATCAAATTTCCCTGGATTGACTAATTCTAAGAAGAAAATACTTTCCAAATTTGAAAAACGTTGAGGAATCTGCCTCAAGATGTTATCAAGGATGGCCATGTACAGATTTCTGTAGCGCGCTTGGGGATCCTGCAATTGGGTCA
This sequence comes from Umbra pygmaea, assembly GCA_016801145.1. NCBI lineage: Eukaryota > Metazoa > Chordata > Actinopteri > Esociformes > Umbridae > Umbra > Umbra pygmaea. The sequence continues at coordinate 13,696 of JACXGM010001555.1, forward strand.
GACCGCGCTTTAACCTGAAACAAGGAATGTGGTGTATAATTGTATGAAATGTATGATGAAAATTGCCTAGCAATTTCGCCAAGCAAATACCAAGAAATAGGTTGCAGCAGTTTGTCTTTCGACTACACTTGCAAAATCCACGATGGGACTTTTATAGCACGAAATCACTGTCAATCAAAAGAAGATGCAGTCATTTGACAGACACTCCAATTATCATGCAGAAGCCCAGAGTCCAGTCCAGCCCACTCCTCCATTCACCCCCAGAGATGCTGAGCATTCGTGGGCAGGACATAATTGCAGCATTTATCGAATGACCATCTAGTTTCGAAGCACCGAAAAGAAAATTTCAAAGCAGCAACATTGAAGTCCATGGACGCCAGGCTTCAACAGGGAAATGCACTGTAATTCTACGGGAATATATGAGAAGGAAATTAATTCAGTTGACCTGCTATATGTAGCTGATTCTGAAAAAACTCGTCTTCGAGATGAACGTGTTATAATGCATTTTTAGTCAATAAAATGTTAACACAATAGTACATATTTGACCATTAATCTTTTGACATTTTAAGGGAAGCCGAGCTTCCCTTGCAGTCTTAAAGAATAATCGCGCCAGTTAGGCAGTCATTCGCTTTAAAAGCATTCACCATGTATCGAGACATTATGTGGATAAGTGTAAGTATGCCTCAGGACAATACTTAAATGTGTTACAATTTTTAGTCCAGACTGTACGTCCTTATAGGACTTGTACAGCTCAGAAAGATTCTTGTATCTCCTTGCATGCAATATATGTTTGAGATCTCCCTACATATTTTTTATAATATTCAAGTCTGAGACTGAGACATTCATTCCAAAACCTTGGCCCTTGTTTCTTGTAAATATTTAATGGTTGATTTTGAGGTCTGTATTGGATCATTGTCTTCCTGAAATATCCAACCTTTTTTCAACTTCAGAATCCTGACTGATTGTTGGACATTATCTTGTAGAATAAATGTATATATTTAATTAAATGTTCTTCCTTCCTCCCTGGAAGAATTACCAGTTCTGGCTGCCACACAACCCCAAAGCAAGAATGGAGCTAGCCGCATGCTTGACAGTTGTCAAGCAGTTTTCTTCTTGAAATGTTTCACAATGTTGCCCCAAAAATACCTTCTATCATTTTTGCAGAAACATGGCATGTTTCACATTATACCATCTATAGGTCAGGTCAACTTCTGAAGTGAAACGTTTTGTGAATGTTCTGATCAATCTAATCTCATTGTAATCTGAAAGGCAACACTGATGCTAAATCAAATGCATTCAAAATACTGGCTCAAGAGTCCTAGAATGAGAAAAATACATATACATTTTTGTTTATTTACTGTAGCCTTTTCATCCAAGGCGTAGGTACCCCAAATAGCTCTATTGGTAGACCCTGGTGCTTTTAAAATCCAGGGTTATGGGTTTGAAGACAGTATAAATACATTTGCACTGACTACTGTAAGTTATATGGAAGACTAATATTTTCATGTCAATGTTGTAGTATTGATCTCATAAACATAATTTTAGAATTATCCACTTGAAAAATATCAACTTTAAGAAAAAAATGTATATATATGAACATTTAATGAACTCAGATTTCATAAGATTGTGAACAAAAATCTACATTTTAGACTGTGATTTGGTTCTTTTAGAGCATTCTTGCTAAGACCAGTTACCAATGTGCTTATGTTCTTTTATTAGTGGATGTACAGCTTTTAAACAATTAAACTGTCTAATATGTTTGAGTGACTTTGTAGCAGTCAGCAGAGTATTGGACAGGCAGCAATGGAGAGAGGGTTGAGGTTGTTGTGATTGTGTGTTTACAAAGACCCTGTTAAACTTATGATCATTCTGCCACCCTCAGTGAATTGTGTCACAGTCACTACCCCTCGTGCTTTTTCAGGTTTTCAGGGGCCAATGGCCCCAACTGATGACAAGGAAGCAATTAGGACTAGCTTGAATGTTAGTAGGTACCGGCAGCTGTCCTTTGTATGCGTCACAACTTTTGTGTTGTGTAGTGCATGTGTGGAGTGGGGGTTGCTCATGCATGTGTGTGGAGGGAGAATAGGGGGTCGTGGGGGGCAGACAGCACCCATCTGTTTGCCTGAACCCCTACAGCTGTGTCTCTTGCCGGGGGAGGCGTACGTCTCTGACTGGGACCCCCCCCTTCAACAGAAAAAATAAAATAGATGAGGAAAACCCAAGGAAAGAACGCTTCCAATCCTGACAGTGTTCTTTTTTCCTCCGACCCCTAACAAAAAGGCCCCTGGACCTCACCTGAAAACAACTGCAGGGGCAATTGTCTGTCAATCAGTGCTTTCCCTTCCATTGACCTGCTGAGACCACAAACACGATCAGGACTGTGATGTGATGCTTGGAAACCTGTCACTCTCCTCAGGCTTTTCTCTCCCGCAACGTTTTCTCTCTCCGCCCTGCAATCATCTGAATCGGCCCTCTCACATCCACTGTTTGTCCTCTGTCTTAGAGGCAGCTGACAGCGAGTGTGCTGGTTCAAAACAAACGATTGGCATGTTGAAATAGCTTTGTCTGTCTATCATCCATCCGTTATTCCATTTGTCCATCTGTTTGTGTATGTCTGTCCGTCTGTTGTTGCGATGGTTTAGACATGTTAACTACGGGAACTATGGGAAACTGTGTATTTGAGCAACTGAAATGGCTTAGATCAACGGTTCTTCTTTGGTTTTTATCTGGTAAAAAAGGGACCCTGTTCATGTTTCCATCCCTTTGTGTGCAGCGGAGTAGGGTGAGGCAGTAAAATTGTTAGTAGTGTACTGGGGCCCCAAATGATTTGCGAACAGTGTTCTGCATGCTGGGCCCCCAACTGTGCCAAATGATATTGTGTCCTTGAGCAAGCACTTTACCATAAATGCTCCAGGGGGATATCGCTGTACATAATGTAAGTTGCCCTGAGTAAAATGCATCTGCTAAAATGACTAAAATGTACAATTTAAATGTTTGCAGACAGAGTCCTGACTGCTGGGCCATTGAGATATTTACAGACATGGTCCTGAAATCTTTGGGCCCCCTAGTCAAAGCTTTCAGTTGGCAGAGCCAGGGGTCCACGGTGTGGATCCGCATGAAGAATGTACTCAGAATGAATGTTGTTAGTTCAATGTTTTCCTCTTTATAAGTTCCATGAAAAATGGAACATTTGGTTTCATCCATTTATTATGTATATGTGAATATATCTCTAAGAGCATATTTGTATGCGGGAAGACTCAACCCCACATATTGGCAATGTAGCATTGTAACAAAAGAAGTCTGCCGTTATGTTCTCCCTGAACACTCCCTTCCTTGGAGAAACCTGTCCTGGAGCAATTCACTTAGCTAATCAAAATAGGCTGTTAAACTGCAGTCCTTGGTCAGATTTCACACAAATGTGTTCCTGTCTACTAAAGCTACTCAAGGAGGAAAAATGTATTACATGTGAGGAATCTACATTCATGGTCAAAGCTTTGGAGAATCCCACAAATATTGGTCTACACAAATTTGGCTGCATTGGTGTTCTTAGATCTTTTTGTCAGATCTGAAGTATAATTACAAGCATTCCATAAGTATCAAGCCCTTTTATCGACAATTACAAGTTAAGTTTATGCAAAGAGTCAAAATTTGCAGTGTTGACCCTTTTTTTAAGACCTCTGCAATCTGCCCTGGGGTGCTGTCAAATAACTTCTGGGCCACATCCTGACTCATGGCAGCCCATTCTTGCATGATCAATGCTTGGAGTTTGTCAGAATTTGTGGGGTTTTGTTTGTCCACCCGCCTCTTGAGGATCGACCACAAGTTTTCAATGGGATAAAGGCAAGGGCAGACTGGCCATCTGGCATACCGGGCACTTTCCCGGTGGGCCAAGAGGCATTTTGGGCCGACCCAACCAACCCCCTTTTTTTTGTCCGGCTCATGAACCAGCCCATATGGCCTAGATCGGCGGCCCATTGTTTTTTCAATTGAAATTAGTGTGTTGGACCAAAACACTTTAGAAAAAAATGTTACATATACGCTAGTTTTTTTTTTCTGACAGACACGGCCCATGAAACAGGTAGCTCAGCAGGCTATTGGGTCAGCCGCGGTTCTAGCAGGGGGGCAAACATGTTTTCCTGGGAACACTATTTTATGTCGGCAACACAAACTCTGATTTGTCCTTTCAGAAAAATAGCACTTGTTTTAATTCATTTCAATAATTATTGTGAAGTCATTACAAAGCTAGTGAATTGTAACCAAATGCAATTGTATTGTGTGTAAAGAAACAAGAGTATATGATTGCAAAAAACACTTACAGTTTTTCCCGATTGCTAAAACACTAAAAGTGAATGCTCATACCAAAGCGTTGAAACCGTAACGTTTGCATGCATTTGGTACACTCAGGCACCAAGTGACTAAACACAATGTCGGCATGGCACCGTAAACAATCCTGTAACTCACGGTGCAAAACACTACACACATCGTGCATGTGTTACACACCAGCCGCGGTCGGTGAATCTTAATTGGGGAGGACGGGCTCGTATTACGCTCAGAACCGGAGTGAATGGAATGTGTGCAAATCAAAAAAACAATTGGTTTTGTTCGTTGCGCACCATTCCATTCACTCCGGTGCCGAGCGTAATACGAGCCCGTCCTCCCCAATTAAGATCCACCGACCGCGGCTGTTTCACACATTGGCCAATGATGAAACACTCTGCAGTCAGCACGTCCATTCAATAGTTGAAACACACACAACATTAGCAACACTCTCGCACACATAGTAAAACACTTAACCTGTAACTGAACACCAATCAGACACTATATATAATTCAGGTATGAGCACCTGTCGTGAGACAATCATGAATATGGAGGCTGAAGGACCAAGGGGAAGGAGAAGATGAGGAAGAGACGGGAAGAGGGAAAGGAGAACGCGGAAGAGATGGGGAGGGAAGAGGGAGAGGAGATAGAGGAAGAGACTGGTAAAATCGAGACATCGGGACTGAAACATCATCAGCCAATGTGTGTAGCTAATAGTGCACACATCGGCCATGTGTGCAGCTATTAGTGGTCATGGGTCCTCCATCACCATGCCACCTTGGGTCCCTACAACACTGCACACATACTGACATTTCTGCATGCACTACATGCCACGGTCACATAGGACCAACCAGGGCAGCCCATGTTCGTTGTCATCTGGGATAATGTCAGTTTCCACCGGGCTGCTCTGGTCCGGGACTAATTCGCCAACCATGACCATTTCGTGGTGCTGTACCTGCCCCCTTACTCCCCGTTCCTCAACCTGATAGAGGAATTATTTTCGGCATGGCGGTGGAAGGTCTATGACTGCCTACCACATGCACACGTGCCGCTCCTGCGAGCAATGGAGGAGGCATGCAGGGACATCGAGGTGGGGTCGATCCACGGGAGGATACGCCACGCCCGGCGATGATTTCCCCATTGACTGACGATGGAGAACATCGCCTGTGATGTGGACGAGGTGACGTGGCCCGACCCCAATCGACGGAGTGATCCCTGACTTGTAATGGGAGTTGTTTTACTACCTGTACAATGTATCACTGAGGCTTGGTTGCGGGAATAAAAACGGTTTAAAAAGTACAAATGACAGATGTGTCTTGAGTAAAGTTGACCAGTGTGTTGTGTCTGTTTGACTGTTTATTGTTCATGTGCATTTGTGTTTCCTATCGATCTGAAGAGGGCCTTTTGAAGTCAGAGTGTTAAGTTTTGATTGCAGAATGTCAGTTTTGACATGGCAGTTAGATGTTAATCTCCAAGTGTTGTGTAAAGAATTATTGTGTGTTGAGTTTTGACACAATGAGCCAAATTATGCATGTTGTGTGTTAGCAATTGGAAAAAACTGTAATATGTTTTCAATTACAACATTTAATTGAAAACAGAAACAAATATGTTGTACACAGAAATTGATTAAATATATTGTCAGTGTCTCATGTAAAAACATGATAACATTTGAAAAACATTCACTAGAGTCTGTTTTATCCAACAAAATACTAATTTTAGCAACACATGTACATAGATACTGGGTCTATGCAATGAGTTAACAATGATTATTTTATATAACATAGTGTTGCCAGACGAACATGTTTGCCCTCTTGCTAGAACCATTCCTGCATTGGTTGTTTTCTTAATTGACACTGGACTGGCCCAATCATATCTTTAAACAGCATCGTCTTTGGGATTTCTGCCTGCAGGGTCGCCCGATTCGGAGATTTCCGCCGAATTGGGTGGTTTTGCAATCTGTTTGTGGGCAAAAATGGGTTTGGGCGAGTGGATAAAAATTGGGCTGGTTTAGGATCAGTTTGGCGGGTTTTTGAAGCCGAAACACCGGCACATTCAATCCTTGTCCTGCGACCCTCTTTTCAGCAGGCAGCAGTCTCACTCAATCACTCACACACAATAATTACTCCTGTCAGAGGAAGATCAATGAATTCAAGAACCACCCTCCTTTTAAAGCTTCCAGTCTGTTATTCTAACTCAATCAGCATAACTCATCCTTGTCAACAGTCTCACCTGTGTTAACGAGACAATCACTGACGTGATGGCAGCTGGTCCTTTTGTGGCAGGGTTGAAATGCAGTGGAAATGTTTTTTGGGATTAAGTTCATTTTCATGGCAAGACAGACTTTGCAATTAATTGCAAGTACAGTTTTTTCCAATTGCTAACACACAAAATGCATAATTTGGCTCATTGTGTCAAAACTCAACACACAAGAATGCTTTACACAACACTTGAAGATTAACATTGAACTGCCATGTCAAAACTGCCATTCTGCAATCAAAACATAACACTCTGACTTCAAAAAGCCCTCTTCAGATCGATAGTTAACACTCATGCACATGAACAATAAACGGTCAAATAGACACAACACACTGGTTAACTTATTCAAGACACTTCTGTCATTTGTAGTTTTTAAACCATTTTTATTCCCGAAACCAAGCCTCAGTGATACATTGTACAGGTAGTAAAACCACTCCCATTACAAGTCAGGGATCACTCCTTCGATTGGGGTCGGGCCACATCCCCTCGTCCACATCACAGGCGATGTTCTCCCTTGCCAGGCAACGGGAAAATATCGCCGGGCGTGGCGTATCCACTCGTGGATCGAGCCCACCTCGATGTCTCCGCATGCCTCCTCCATTGCTCGCAGGAGCGGCACGCGTGCATGTGTAGGCGGTCATAAACCTTCCACCGTCATGCCGAAAATAATTCCCCTATCAGCCCCCGTGGGGCAATTAATTTGAGCTTACATGGTGCCTCACATCTAATGTCATGTGTGTTTTAACTATTGAATGGACGTGCTGACTGCAGTGTTTCATCATTGGCCAATGTGTGTAACACATGCACGATGTGTGTAGTGTTTTGTACCGTGTGTTACAGAATTGTTTACGGTGCCATGCCGACATTGTGTTTATTCATTTGGTGCCTGAGTGTACCAAATGCATGCAAACGTTACGGTTTCGATGCTTTGTTATGAGCATTCACTTTTAGTGTTTTAGCAATCGTGAAAAACTGTAATCTGATCTCTCTTCATGACATTCTGGAGTATATGCAAATTGCCATCAGCAACAATGAGGCAGCAGATGCTTGGCCTTTTTACACTACAATAGATTCTTGTTAACCTTGGTCAAACCATTGCCCTGTAGGTACTGTAAATTCACAGGTAGGTGGCAGTATATGCACCTATCAGATGGCTGCGATTAATCCATAGAAGTGTAAACGCCAAGGGCACGCACCACTCTTTTTTTCAGTGGCGCACGACAAAGTGGGAACAGGGAGCATGGACGAGTTTGAGGGCACAGTAAGCGATTCATAATAATACAGTTAATGGTTCATAATAAAACTGTAAATGGTTCATAACAGCATAGTTAAGATAATCTTAGCCAATGTTGACATTAAAGGACAACTCCGGAGCAAAATGATCCTAGGGGTTAATAACACATTGCTACCGAGTTGACCGTTCTCTGGGATATGTGCCAAGTTTTAGTGCGAACTGATAATTACCTTATAACGCTAGTTGTGAGGGCACAAATTAAGTAAAAATAAATTGCTATGATAGACCACTAACAAGGCTCAAAATAGCACCACACTTCCACGGTAGCATAATGAGAGTCCCTACATGCTAACCGAAGCATTGAGAAGTGTACAGACAGTTTATTAGAAATAAAGTTTAAAAGACATTACTGTTCGTGTCTACAAGGTAGCCGCCATCTTCGGAAACAGACTCGATCAGTCAAACCACAAACTCTGTGCTACGTGAGCTGAACTGTAAGCAATTTGTGTTTTCGCATTGCCAGCTGTAAGTTTTGCTCAATGATCTGCATGAATGACTGCAAAACCTCTTGTCATTGACGATTTAACCTATGTAAAGTGTACCTTTGAAAATTTAGCTTACATAATACAAACTAAAACTAAAGACACTCTGGAGACCTTTTTTTTGAAAATAACTTTAAAATTAGAAGTGTTATTGTTGCAGCCAAACGTGACTTTTGACTTGAAAACAATGACTTGGTCCCACCTCTGGAAGCTGCTATTGAAGATGAAAATGACAAAAGTGAGATTGTCGTAGCCAGTCCTCCATTGTCAATAGCTGTGTCAAGACAACGCACTGACGAATACATTGACACACACTTTAATCACCAGCATGATGGTAGAGATGAAAACAAAAGAAAGGCTGGATGTACTTCACAACCACGGTATATGGTCAATTAATATGCACGCCAATCAGCTTTGACAAGTTTGAGCATCAACCAGAGAATTATATGTCCTGAAGATACGCCTTTCGACAATGCCATAGAAGGCCTGAATCTCAAAACATGCGAGGAGCTAGACTTGCTTACCAAGTGGCTTGGCGGGGAGTCACTTCAGCATACCTTAAGAATCAGAGCAGTTAATGTCAACAATCCAGCAACTGGTCTCGACAGGCTATGACAATGGTTGGAAAAGTACTATGGCTCTGCAGAGGTTATCAAATCTTCTTTATTCAAATGTCTGAAGAACTCACCAAAGATCTCTCACAAAGACAACCAACACCTTCAAGAGCTTGCAGATCTCTTTGAAGTCGTTTTTTTTGGTTTAGAGCTTTATTAATCCCCGTGGGGCAATTAATTAGAGCTTACATGGTGCCTCACATAAAACACTTAACACATCCATTCAGATACATAATAAATAAAATAAATAAAAAAAATCACCTAGGTTTATTACATAACCGTACTGCTTCAGGCACGAAAGTAAATTTGTAGCGATTTGTAGAGCATTTAATTGCCCTTAGACGTCGTCCTAGGGGCATCCACTCAAAGTCCAAATGCAGCGGATGTGTACCATCTCCTATTATTTTATGAGCCATCCTCAGCACCTGCTGTTCATAATAAGATTTAAGGCTTCGTAAGGGAACACCCATAATTTTAGAGCACATGTTAACAATACCCTGCAACCGATTTTTGTTATTTGTAGATAATGATGAAAACCAACAAATGAAAGAAAAAGACAGGATACTTTCAACAAATGAATCATAAAATGACTTAAGAACAACTCTCTGTACATTAAAAGAGTTAAGCTTTCTCAGCACAAACAGTCTTTGGTGTGACTTTTTGACAATTGCATCCGTATTTTGGTCAAATTTTAACTTATTATCAAAAACCATTCCCAGGTACTTATATTGCTCTACTTCCTCCACATGTGTACCATTAATGACAATAGGTTGAAGTGCCAATGTTCTCCTACTAAAATTAATTATTATCTCTTTAGTTTTTGAGACATTCAGATCTAATTTTATACTACTACACCAAGAATTGAGATTGTACAAAACAGGACCATATTCCTGATCTGAGTGTGAAGGCAAGGAAAGCAACACAGTATCATCCGCATATTTAATCAAATGACTATTATCTTGTAAACTCTTACAGTCATTTGTATATAATATAAATAAGACAGGAGAGAGCACACATCCTTGAGGGGTACCTGTAGAGATATTTACAATGCCTCATTAACCCTTACCCTCTGTTGCCTCTCTGTTAAAAAATTCATAACCCATAGAACTAAACCATGATCAAAATTAAACTGACTGATAAGTTTTTGCCCTAACGTAACAGGTTGCAAAAGATTAAATGCAGACGAGAAGTCTGTAGTAAGGGGGTAAAAGGATACAATTAAGATGCACTTATGAAGTTAAAGCATTAATAATATTACCTTTCCTCCCCTGTTGCAATAGTCTGGGTTAAGAACTGAAAAATGCTTAATAAAAGCCTATAGAGGATTTATAGAATAGACGTTGTTGATTTTCCTATCTAACCATCTGACCTCACAAATGATCATTTATCCGTGTGTAAACAGCTCCGGAAAGAAATACTACAGCGACCTGGGAAAACTTAATCGCTACCCGCGATACTCAGTAAACAGTGCATAGGCTATCTAGCTTGAACTGTGTGCCTGATAAAGGCTGAAAACTTCAGAGCAGGCCGCAACAAGATAGCTTACGTTCCCATTAATGACTCCACGGGAGATGTTCTAGGAAATGATTTAGAATGTCTATGACAGAACTTT
>JACXGM010001555.1:24370-36742 GCA_016801145.1 Umbra pygmaea
GCATCGGAATACAACACTTTAACCGGACACAGAATTATGCAATACAATACCAAGAATTTACCTGTCGTCTAACACTTCTAAACATGATCTACGATCTAAGCATGTCTTATACGGTTCAGTCTATTACAACATTTATTCAACACATTTGCTATGGCGCGCACTGAACGTGTGGCCAGGAGAGTCGTTAAAGAGATCTCATTCGTTTAACCTTAAACAAAGATTTATATTTCCCTTCAAGAAGGGACACCCCCAACTCCCGCTGCATACGAAATACAGATCAGTTCACATGCTGGAATTGGAGAACAAAAGAGTACATTAACAATTAGATTATGTGTCGCCTCGGCAGCGCTTTCCGAGAACAAAAGGACTGTGTTATCACATTTTGACTATGCTTCCCTGTAGAAAGCTAGCATTAATCTCTTCTAGTTGCTCTGTGGAGAAAATCATAACGCCTTGCATGTAGTAAAACCAAAACTCCCTTTATGGGATGATCCAGCAAGCCCCAAAGTGATATATCATGATATACAGTATAATGTTGAGATCTCAGCTTCTTGTTTGACTACCCATAGTGGGGGTTTTGGCCCCCCTCCCTTCCGGTTCTCACTCCGGCAGTCGTCAAGAGTGTGAGAGACTGGTAGTTCTTAGACAGCTGCTATAATCAGTCCTGTGGAAAATCAAAAAATCCACTACAAGTCCACAAACAAAAGCCGCGCGAAAGCCCCATTATTTTCCAGATGACGACTAAGAGTATTTACCAAAAACACTTTTGCATCATCTACGCCTCTTGCAGCGCGATATGCAAACTGCAATGGATCTAGAAGTGGTCCAGCAACTATCATTATAAACCTCTTGATCTCTTTTTTAAAAACCTTCATAACTAAAGAGGTCAAGGAGATAGGACGGTAGTCGTTTAAGGAATCTGGTTTAGCTTTTTTAGGTATTGGTACAACAATAGAACTTTTCCACAAATCAGGTATCAGCCCTAGATCTAAGGATGACTGAGAAAGTAAATGGAGAACTCCACTGAGCTGATCGGCGCAGAATCTCAGCGTTCTACCACATATACCATCTGGTCCAGCGGCCTTATTAAGCGGTGTGGCCTTTAATTGTCTTAATATGTTAAATCGATTATTTTAAACTTATTAGAAAACCTCAAGGTCTCTCTAAAAATTGTTATCTCATCAACAACAGAGGATGAATCTAAGCGAGAAAAAAAATCATTAAACTCTTTAGATAAAATTAGATCATTGTCATAACTTACAATTGGTATATGTTGATTTGGTGCTAATTTACTTACTGCAGCCATATTCTTAATTCCTTTCCAGGCATCTTTAAGATTACCTTGCATAAACACACCCTCAATCATATTCTTATAGTTATTTTTAGCAATTTTTATTGCCCTTTTAACTTCCCTATTTATCTGTTTTTTCTCCTCATTAGTCCCTACCAGAAATACTATTTTCTTCATGTTCAATATAGATTTTAGCTCCTTTGTGACCCAAGGTTTAATATTAGGATACAGAGTGATCTTTTCTGTAGGTATCACAGAGTCAACACAGAAAGTGATTTATTTAGAAATGGTTTCCACCTGATCGTTCAAATCAGAACATGTATTCAAGAACATATTCCAATCGGTGCAATCAAAACAACCCTTCAAAGCTTCAATATTAGAAGGTGACCATTCTTTCACATATCGTATTTGTTTCTTCGCTTGCTTTACAATAGGAATGTATACAGAAGTCAATAAAATCATATTATGATCAGCTGAACCAAGAGGAGGTAAAGACCGAGACTTGTACGCACCCAGGATCGGACCATAACATCTGTCCAGGATTTTGTCAACACAAGTGGCGCATGAAACATATTGATGGTAGCCTTTTAGATGCTTATCCATAATACAATGATTAAAGTCGCCTAAAACAAATTTAGGTGAGGCAGCAAAGAATAAAGGTTACCTAGAAAGTCTCAGCTTTCTCGATTATGCTAGTGGAATAAACTCAATTGTAGAGAAGCTTCCACATAATCTCTAAAAGTCATGGGTTACTATGGAACTAGATTCAAGAAAGACCATCTTGTTCATTACCCACCCTTCTCATTCTATGTTGAGTTTGTGAACTATTGTGCAGAAATGAATACAGACCCCAGCTTCACTCTCCAAGGCTCTGTTACAGCACCTCCCAAAGCTCAGGGGCCTCTAGCCAATCAGATGAAAGCCAGTCTTCCTATCTCTGGTAATAAGACCGAGATTTAAGCCTCCAACCTTTTAGACAGCAAAAAGCCTCTTATGGACCCAGACAGGGAGTGTCCTATTCATAAGAAACTGCTTTCCTTCAGAATGAAAGCATTAGCTGAAAGGAAGAGTTTCCTCAAAGAGCATTCCATTTGCTACAAGTTCTGCATTTCCACAAACCATAGAATGAAAGACTGCAAGAATGTCATATACCGTTCTGAAGTAACAGCGATCGTCATGTTTCAGCTCTTCAGATGTTTCACAGCTTCTTGGTCAAAGAGGAGCTACCTCCGCTTCCTGTGGTTTCATGACCACCATCTTGATGGGGACATCGTGGTGCTACGGATGAAGGTCCATATGTTCCTGAATTGTCCGTCTCCATCAGTGGCCATCTATGGAATGAAAAGTTCAGCTATGGAGGAAGAAGAGGAGTATGGAGCTGACACATGACTCTTTCTTGAATGCCATTTCTATGTTGACGATGGAGTGAAGTCATTCTCCAGTGTGACTGAAGCCATTGATATGCTGAAGAAAGCCCAAAACATGTTAGCACAGTCCAATCTACGATTGCACAAAATCATATCTAATAGAACGGATGTCATGAGAGCATTTCTAGGTGAAGACCCTGCCAAAGAACTGCAAGGCCTCAAGCTCTGACAAAACTTCCCACCCATGCAGTGCAGTCTAGGACTCGGATGGGACCTGTCCACAAACACACTCATGTTTCAAGTGGCTATCAATGAGAAGCCCTTTACAAAACATGGTGTACTGGACACTATCAGTAGTTTAGTGACCCCCTCAGAATTGCGGCGCCTGTAAGCATTCAGGGCCGTTCAATACTAAGAGACATTACCTGTAATACCTGTGACTGGGATGCACCACTCCCAGAGGAGAATCATGAAAAGTAGCAAAGATGAAGGAATTCCCTGCAAGACCTACGACAGCTGAAAGTTCCAAGGATGTATACATCACTCCCCTTGTCTGCAGCCTAAGAAGTGAAATTTAATTTTTTTGTCATGTGTCCACCAAGGCAGTAGGTCCTGTCGCCTACCTGAGATTAACAGATGCCGAAGACCAGAGATCACATCAATGAGTCAAAGAGGTTTTACGTGTATGTCCACAATCGCATACAGGATATCATGCGGTCCACCCAAGTTATTCAGTTGAATTATTTTCCAGGGGTCCAAGGACAACACATATCAAGGTTGGCATGAGTGCAACAAACATCTGTTCGAAGAGCAACTCAACCAGGTAAAAGCTACAAACATTTGCACTGTCCAGAGTGTAGTGTATGCAGATAAGATCAGTTGTCTCAAGGAAGGGCGACCTGTCTCTAAGTCCACTCAGCAAACTCTGTCCCTTCATTGGCTCAGATCATATTCTCAGAGTTGGAGGTCAGCTAACAAGAGCCCAGCTCATGTCAGATGAATGCCATTCCATACTCATTCCTGGTAGACATCATGTCACACTGTTGCAGATCAGACATTACCATTAAAGTTTGCCACTAGGGCAGACATTTTTCAGAAGGAGCTGTAAGAGCTGCTGGATTCTGGATTGTCGGCAGAAAGAGATCGATCAATAGCATAATTTTCTATTGTGTCACTTGTTGAAAATTGCGAGGCAAACAAGAACAACAGATCATAGCTGACTTACCTGCTGACCGACTATGCACAGACACTCTGTTTATATTTGTAAGACTAGATGTTTTTGGTCCCTGGTCTGTCATGTCATGAAGAAATCAAGGTGTTCAAGCCAACTGTTATAAACCTGACTTCCTACTGCTCAATGACCCCCAGAGGTCAGCAAAAGAGTTATGGGGTCGTAGGTGCGAGCAAGGACACGGACCAGAATGCCACCATATAAACAGGGTGTTTATTGTGCCACACTGTTTTGTTGCAATAAAATAACAAGCTGGGAGAAGCAATTTACATCAAGGTGATTGAAGCTATAGAAACCTCTTGCTTCATTAATATTCTCATTTAATTCTCTCACCCCTGCCTGGCAACTAGGACCATACACTACTTCATTCCATCAGGACTACTATCCACCCGTACTCACCTCCCAACACGTTCTTCACCGCCATCAGCTTTTCACCCCACGGAATCACCTATCTTCACCTATAGCATTACTATTACAGTTGTGTTTTTGTCTCCAATAAACACTCACCTGTTCTTTTACCACCTACGTTGTCTTGGCCTGCGTTTGGGTTCAGTACCTGAGAAGTCCTGACAAGTTATATTGACTATTTTGATAAATATATAGATTTTTTCATATTTTTTGCAATCACAGCTCTCCAATTTGGGCTAATACATTACACCTGTGTTTACCTGCAAGTATTAGAATTCCTGTCCTACAGAGGAGAGCTGTGGTTTTTGTTTCTGTGTTAGCTGCTTACATTTCATATGAAGACTTGTTTTCTTGTTTTGTTAATTCATATATATATATGGACACTTGCATTGTGGTTTCAAGGAAGTATTTCTCCGCTATCTGCATTGTTTGGCGTGTATACAGTCTATTAAGATACACTGAACACCAGGAACCTGCTTATGTCCCAATAAGGCTGTGTCTTCAGCAAGGAGGTGGCTGATTTATGTGTTGGGCCGGAATCATGGGGAGAGATCTTGTAGGCCTCTTTAAGGTCCTTGAAGGTGTGAAAATTACCTCAGGAAAGTATATAGAGTTTCTGACTGACCACTTTCTTCCATGGTACAAAAAGAAAAACCATGCCTTCAGTAGCAAAATCATCTTCATGTGTGACAATGCATCTCATGCTGCAAATAATACCTATGTGTCATTTGCTGCAATGGGCATAAAAGGAGAGAAACCCATGGGGCCCTATCTTGCACCTGTCGCAATTGACTTTTTACACTGATGCATGTATCAATCCTATTTTGCACCCAACACACAGGGGGTTAAAATGTGTAAAAAAGCCAAATATTCAACATTTAAAATGCAGAAAAGCTGTGTATTGTAATGAGTACAGTAATTATATGTGAAATGTTGATGTTTAGGAACAACTGTTGCAAGTAAGAGTCTTTTATAGCATTTATGTGTAATCAAAGCAACAAAAGATATCTAATACAAAGAGGTCAGAACGTCAGTGGCCTAACTACATGTGATTTATAAGTACAAAATTGATTTAATTGGGAGCAGTTTCATCAAAAAGTATACACAATATAAATCAATGGTATTTTGGCCATCACATTTTTCAAATAGCTAAACAAGGAAGTTAAATGATTAATATGGTATGAGCCAGAGAGAGTGTGTTGGTAAAAAGTGATATATTTTATCTGCAACTGTAAATTGGAACTTAAAGATTAGCTCTCTGAAAGTAATGTGCCATGTGCCATACAATAACCTATTTAATTTAGTAATTTCTCATAAAGGTTGAGGCGCATTACTCAGTCTCCACTCTCTGCTCATATCTCTAGGTTAGCTCTCTCACCCAAACGAGGGAGCGTCACCTCGGCGCATAGCTTTAATGTCGGGAGCTTAATGCAGCTGACATTAGCTAAGGTCGATGTAACTTAACATTAGCTACACACGTGCAGCAGTTTGTCTTTATTACTCATCGATCAAATAAGACTATGGCGTGACAAACATTCGCTTTGGAGCAGGAGCATCGATAAGAGGACTTGTTAACGTCGAGGGCATACATTATCGATGGTTCATAAAACTTTAAAACCCAGAGCCATATATAAAGATGGCTTTATATATGTCTCTGTTAGAACTAGGGATGCTCATATTGACCGTTTAACCGTTAACCGAAAATAAAACGTTTGACCGATTAATACTATCAGTTAAACGGTTAAGAAGTATTTTACGTATATATAGCCTATATTAGTTAAATCACGTGGCGCGTTCACACGCGCAACCAGAGCCTGGCGCTTCGTTCTGAAAGGTGGGGAGATATAGGTAATGAGGAGCCAAATATACCGGCTGTCTGTTTTGCATCTGCAACGTGTTCTTCATTTAAAATGACAACCCTTGGACATTTATGGTGACTGTGATATTAACTTGCGCTTTCATTTTTTCATGTACAAAAACGTATAACGCTATCGTATTGGGAAGCATACATTATTTTATTGGCTATAATTAATCATGCTCCTGATGCATTATAGCCGACAAAATAAGGTTACCTTAAAAACAACATACAGTGATTGACAACAAGCATTTTATTTTCGGAGAGGACCGTAATGGTAATTTAAATAAAATGGGAGCGCTCGGCAGTTATTGTAGTATAGTTAGTAACATAACGCATAGCAAGCGTTATCAACATTTTGTTTTGTGTTAATGAAATATAGCCCTTATTTGCAATAGGCCTCCTGTAAGCAACAACCTTGTTCCAGATTGTCACCGAGTGTTTTCATTCTATAATTTGACAACTCGGTAAACACTGCATAGAGGCAATTTTCCTTTGATTGAAAACAGAAAGTGAAAACGTCTGCAATGAATTTTCTGCGACAATATTTTGGTTGGTGTGGACTTTACGTGTGTGAAAATGAAAGTGAAACTAAACGTCGACACAGCTTTATGAAACGAACTAGTTTCATCGTATCGTTTAGTGTGGACTTTGCATCCGAGTAAACTTGTACACAAAGCTGGTGCACCCGGCAGCTGTTGTTGATCTGTTCTGTATGCTGTTTAGACATTAAAACAAATGCGTGAAAAAAAAATGTTTGTATATTTAATGGGTTACAGACACTCGTCAATTTTAATTTTTTTATTTAAAGCCAATTGAATCTTATAATCTTATCAGTTAACGGTTAATAATCGGTTAACGAGTTCCGGTTGTCGGTCAGGAAAATTACCCGAAATGAGCATCCCTAGTTAGAACCGGTTCTCGAGTGGAACCGGTTTTCAATCCCCATCCGAGGCAGGTTGCTAACGTTAGCTAGCCGGCTTTCCTAACATCACTTTTACACATAGCTTACCTTTCTTTGTGCTTCCTTTCTAAGTGACGATAAAAGTGTGACGTAGTCCCCACCATCTCTGAAATCGAAGCACTGCAGTATTTACAAGAAGCTGTATGCTTTCTTCTGGATGCTGTTTTACATATATATTTCCACAGTTATGGTCTTGACTGGTCTTGAAAAAATGTCCTGAGTCCTCAATGTCCGAGACCGAGAAAAGACTGAGTACAAATACGGTCGAGTCCGAGATGAGACCGAGACCATCAAAAAGTGTTCTCGAGACCAAGACCGGTCTCGAGTACTACAACACTAATACCAGCAACAATGTGTGAAATGCTGTATAATTGAAAACCCACACAAACAAAACCCACACGAACACACAGTGTAGAGTAGCCTAATTGAACGAATATTCGGCACACTGAAAATGCACTTCAGGTGTTTGGATAGGACAGGAGGCACTTTACAATACTCAAAAAGTCACAGCATTCTTTGTGGATTGTGTTTTACACATTTCCATGAATCATGGATGTTTTGATGACATAAATGAGGAAATATTAGAGGACTTAAGGAGACGTGATGGTAAAATGCGCCGTTGTCACTTAACCTAAATGCCCCAGCAGCAGAACGAGAGAGGAGAGCTTATTTGACAGAAGAGTGAGGTAAGCAAAGTTATCTCGGTCTAATGTTAGACTACATTGCAAAAATATCACCATGCATTCATAACCTCGTGATTCAGTGAGAGTGAGCCCAAAACATCTGATAGTATGTCTTTGTGACATTTATTCATTTGTATTTTGTAAAAAAGAAAAATCAATAACAATCCGCCGTTAACATAGCAATCCACCATGGAACAAGCACGCCTGCTCTTAAAGGGAATGTGAGATGACGCTCTGATTGGTTTATTGCACGTTACGCCCAAACCACACCTATGACTAATGTAGCTACTTCAGGCCTACCCATTTTAGATTTTTGTCGGAAGCAAATGTCAGTTATATGCCGCCATAATAGCAACAGCGCCCGGGACCCACCCACAATGTCACTTGTGTTTGGCTTTTAATACTTGCGTTTCAGATCGTTAAAATAGGGCCCATGGTGTGGTCCCCATCCTCCCCTGACCTCAACCCTATTGAGAACTTTTGGAGCATCCTCAAGCAAAAGATCTATGGAGGGGAGGCAGTTTGCATCAAAACAGCAGCTCTGGGAGGCTATTCTGACATCCTGCAAAGAAATTCAAACAGGAACTCTCCATAAACTCACAAGTTCAATAGATGGAAGAATTGTGAATGTGATATCAAAGAAGGGGTCCTATGTTAACATGTAACTTGCCCTGTTATGATGTGTTTGATTTAAATAGCTTTAGACTTCAGTAAATATTACCTCCTAATGCTGCAAATTCAACATATGACCATTTTTAGTTGTTTACAACCTATAAAATGTTTAGAAACTCTTGTGCATGATAATTTGGAACAGTGCATATTTAGTTTTTATTTTTGAAAAAAAAACACTTGTTTTCATTGGGTTTGTTCAAGGAAATTCAACTTATACCTTGAAGGTTGGTGACTTGAAAATTATACTGACTCTTTTTGCATCGACTATTTAGGAAAATCTGTGTAAAATATAATTTGCCTAATAATTTGGAACACGGTGTATATAGCTAAACCAAGCTAACAATGTAATTCATTTTGGACAATTTAAAGCTTACACAACAACTGATAAAGTCCTGAACAATACTCGTTTTTGTCATCTTTTTAACTAAGGATAACACAAAACAGAATATAAGCACATACCATGTAGTTGTATTCTGTCACCACAGTGTTTCCTCTCATTCACGGTAGAACAGGCAGGTAACTCCACAATCACTCAGTCCATTTCTATCCTTAGTCTTGCGATAATAGGTACTGCACAGTTACATTCATTTTACTTGTTGAATTCACAAGCTTTTGGAAGTCCCTAATTAAGACAAAATTATCAGGTAAATGGAGTTCATATCTTAATTAGGGACTTCCCAAAACTTGTGAATTCAACATGTAACTGGAATGTAACTGAAAAGTAGCTTTACCAAACACTGCTATCTTCTCTTCTGTGCTAACTAGCTTGGTGAATCCATTGTTTACATATATAATGCCAGAAGGACTTTAGAATCTAGAATAAAGCCTGGAGTACACTACATGATTTGCCATATACACAAATCGCTGTACTGCTCACACTACACAGTGTTCTGACCTGCAGTTTGTCGCCTGGTAGACGTAGCGGTGCTCACACTACACCACAGAGCACGAACAAAATTCACAGATTACAAGATCTTGAAAGAATTGCAGACAAAATGTGTGTCCTCAAACTTCATTCCTCCCATGAAAACACGCGAGAGTGTATTATTCTGAAGCTACTTTAGCAGAAATGGGGCAGCAGATTATACAAGTTGGGCAATGATTTATGCTGAAAAACTGAAAAGGGGGAAAAATTGAAAATATGGAGAAAATGGTTGGGGAGACGGGGGCAGAAAGGATTGTCTCCTTTGCAAAAAGAGTTGGAGGTAAAAAAATTAACATTTAGCATGCATCATGCCAACTATTCCGATAGATAACGCCCATTATCATACAAACAAGTGTATGATAGGACTGGATTGAGAGAGCTGCTGCGAATGACAGCTGATGAATTCAAATTCCTGCTGGGTATGGTGGGACCTCTCACCTGTTCTCGCTGCATCGCTCACACTACAAGAATTCATAGTGAAAATATCAAACATGCCAGATATAATTGGGGCATCTGTGAGTCAAAGACTAGCAAAGATGTGTCTTGGAACTGCTCACACTTAATAAGCGTTGGTGACGGGAGCGAGCTGTGATTTCGCTCCGATCTGTGAGTTTTGTCGCAGACCTCAAAAATTTGTCTGGGACAGCTAAATCGGCTCTGAAATTGTGTAGTGTATACTTGGTGTTAGACTCATGGCCATCTCCAGCACATACGCACAATTACACAGATTGAAGCATTTCCAATAAGACATTCTAGTCAGGAGAGTGTGTTCCGACAACAGCCTAGGAGCAAGGGAGATAATCTTGACAAATTAAAAAACATTATTACGGAAGATTTTTTCACATTGGCATTGAAACCTGAAAAACAGAAGGTATTTTGGCAGATATCCGATAAATATAGACACTAAGAGTTTTTTTTAAATAGAGCATAATGTTAGACTTTGGGTTACATTTAGGTTTTTGCACAACAGTTTAGGTTTAGGAATAGACGTTAGGGCTTGGTTGAGTTTAGGTATGAATGTTTGGTTATTGAGGTTAGGGCTAAGAAATAAGGGAAAGGATTTCTTGGGCTGAGTCATACCTCAAGGCCCCGCAAGTATAGAAAAAAACGTATGCGTCTATGTTTGTTATTGCAGGCAGAAGGATAGAGATGGTGCTCTGGGCAGGGCACTCACTTTGTAAGGAAGGCTTCAATCTCACTGCCAATTAGGCCTCTGAGGGTTAGTGACAATTACATCACAATTACATCACAATTACATCACAATTAATCCCAATAAGAAAAATGGGTTTCAATGTCTTTTAGATCTGCTCATTAGAGGAGCAAAATAGATTAATTTACTTTATTTAGTGAAAAGCCAATTGCCTCTCTGTTTACACCCCCCTGTGGGCTATTCCTGATACTCTAGTTTCAGACTACTAATAATTGTCACAGATATTATCATGGTGTGCAACTATTTCAATGTTTTTGACCCTCTTCATATTTCTTTCTCTAAAAAGTCACAAAATAATCCATGTATTATTATTAATGTTCATAATTAGTATATAAATAACATGTGTTTTGGCTAAACCTAGCTGAGTGTTGTAGAGTCTATTTAGAGCAGAGCATACCATAGATTGCATCAACACATTAACATATGGACCGAATACGGCCCGCCATGCCTTTTGACCTTTGGGATTTTTCATAGTCGATTGATGCTACAAAATCAATTCAGGCTCGAGAGCATCACAGCATCATAGCTCCAATAGATGATACCAATGGAAAGAGGGAGTTCGGCCACAAAGAATGAGGGGTGATTCATCCATGTGGGTTCCTCACCGCTGGAGATATTGAGTCTCAAATGTGGGTACCTTTCAATGACTCTATTTTAGTTTATGTTTCTAAAAACTTTAGAGAGGTAGCAGGAAGTGAAAATGACAAAATAACATTTCTGCAATGAGGTAGGACATAACCCTGCACCAAAACATGTTCTTTTTTTGGCAGGACTGGGTTTTTAAAAACTTATGGGGAAATAGTGAAAAATATGTACCGGTACATTGTGTTTTATTGACCTATTAGAATGTCCCCCTATCATTGTCACACTGGTTCCCAAGACGTGGGAGCATGCCAATATGGATATTATAGTGATATTTTTCATGTTTTACTGTATATGTATTCTACAACAATTAACCAAATTTAACATGTTTGCTCTATAGGACATCATGCATGAAAATCAATGTCTCAGAATGTTGTATTTTAATTACCCATCTTGTGGCCATGAGTTAAAAAATATAAAGCAGTTTAAAATGTATTGAATGTCAATATATTTTAAAAACATTTTTCACGCAAATTACTTTCCATTTTCTTTTGCAACTTTATATATGCCCTGGTTCAATTACCACAAAAATGAATAAGACATTTTTCTATTTCTAGCCAGTTTAGATTCTCTGACACAACATCTGATTGCACTCTTACACTTCCCAAATCTTATTTTTAAAGAGACGGGTAATTTAACAAATTAACATTTCCTAATCCTATTTTTTCACACATAGCTATAGTTTGTGGCACTTCATTTGTCTTCAAAACTCAATGTGGCCCTCTAGCAAAAATGACTGCCCACCCTTGCATCAAGTGAATAGACATTATTGCATGAGTTGAGCCTGCTCTTTCTAAGATAGTATGTGTAAGGATTACAAGATAAAATGTTCAGGATCTTTTCAGAACACTGCTTCTTGAGGCACCTGACCAAAGCCTCTTTAGATTACACAGTTGAGAAAGGTGGCCTAATTTCTCCACAGATGAGTGGAGCTTGAAGGCTAGATTAAGCAGAGTGTCAGACAGATACTAGGTCCTTGCTGTCCCCTGCTCTTTCCTTCCTCCTTCAGCTCCTCCTCTACTGGAACACTGCGACCACACTGCCAGAGCAGCTTCACTTGAGCGAGCGCGTGACAAATGAGGTGCTATTAGTTAGGTGAGAGGGGCCCGTCGAGATGATCAGGG
>JACXGM010001555.1:36842-53897 GCA_016801145.1 Umbra pygmaea
GTGTGATGGGGGGGGGGGGCAACTTGGACACAACTGGAGCACTCCTTCAAGGGTCAAAAGTGACTTGCCTGGGGTCGAGATGTAATGTGCCCAGAGTGACGTTTCCTCAGATGAGAAAAAAACATGTGCACTAGGGGTCACACCAATCCTATGAAAACTGCAGGTTGGAATCTCCACTCTCTCAGTGTACTCCCCTTACGTCCAGACACACACCTAATGGAAGCCCTGTCTTTCCTTTGGCAATCAACCTAAGACTATTGTTAAGACCTGTGTGCAAAATGGCACCCTATTCTGAATATAGTGCACTACTTTAACTACAGCCATATGTAACCAAGTAGAGCTCTTGGGAGTGGAGTGCTGTTTAGGACACCAACCTCACACTGATGACTACAGTATCTTAGCTCCTCTGTTCGATGGACAGTAAGGCAAAGGTGCACCAAACGAAAACTAGCTAATAAAAGATCCACCCTGCTAGCGCATAACAAAAAACTGCTTTCAAATTACTTTGCTCAGTGAGATGTTCCAGCCTTCCAGGTCAGAATGGGTTTGAGTGAGCGTTATTCTGTGCCATCCACAAACACAACTATTAAAGCCCTTCACTGACTGTTCCCTCAAATTTCCTCTATGATAACCCGAATACCAACAAGCGGCCTTTCATGCAGGCAGTTGATTAACATCTTTATCCCTGCTGTTGTTTGGGCTACAGATCTCACACAAGCAAATGCACACAGTCATTGTTTCTGTCGTGAATTGAACGCGGTAAAAAAGTGTAATTTATGTTTCTCTTAACATTCATTTGTTTTGGAAATAATCATCTCCAGTGTTACTACAATAAAAAAGAATCAAGGGATAGAAAATACTAGCTCCAGGTTTGCATATTCTATGTTGCTAAATCAAAATAAAACAAGAAAACACAGTCTTGTCAATGGGAATCAAATTTAAATAAGCAAGAAGGCATTAACGCATCAAGGTAACAGCAAGCGTGAAATTGTTATTTATTCCAACAAAAACATCAATTACTTTTTAGATTTTTTTCAGCTTTCAGCGCAGCACTTTCATGAATTGCCTTTAGAAATGTGTCCCTTTCAGGCCGTATATGCATGCGCTCGGAAACCATTCGAAGCAACAGCAATTTTAAGCGATTGTCATTTTAATGAGAGTGATTAATGACGGAGGTGAGGCGGCGTGGGTATTGTTCCCTCTTCCTGCTATACAAATGTCAGGTCTAGAGAAAGCGCGAGTGAAGGGAAAGAGAAACAGAGAGAGAGACAGAGAGAGAGAGAGAGACAGAGACAGAGAGAGAGACAGAGAGAGAGACAGAGAGAGAGACAGAGAGAGAGACAGAGAGAGAGAGACAGAGAGAGAGACAGAGAAGCATGTCTGAGAGGACTGCCTTGACACAAGAAAACCGGCCTTGTAGCAGTCCAGGACGTTCCATTTTAAACTATTGTATTGTCTTTACAGTTCTGCTCCTATTAAGTGTTAGTTGCCCTATGCAATTTAATTGAAATGAAAAGCTGCTTTGAAAATTGCAATAGAAAATGCTATATTTTCTATGGTGTATTGCTGACAGTCCCAGTCTAAAGTTAACCGGGGAATTACATCTCTAATATCACCATTTTGGTGTAAATCTTTTAAAATAAAAAGGATTAATTGATTATATTATTGTACTGTAGTTGTCAAGAACAGATAATATCTAAATTTGCTTTTAACCCATTTTCTCAGAATTCTTTCTTTGAGATTTTTAATTTTGCAAGTTTTATATTTGGTAAAATAAGAGAACCCACACACACGTGTATGCTCCACCATGTCTCTTTATTTGACTTTACAATTACTATGTTTTAATATACAAAGGTCCTAAAATGTAAAAAGTTGTCTTTTTTATATAGAACTTTAAAACATTGTATCAGAGAATGAACGTAGCTTTACGTAAGTGTGATGTGGAGCTGCATTGATGTGTTCGTAATGTTACAAGTACAGGCAAATATTGAATTGCCTACTGCAACAAAAACATTCAAAACACCCCCAAAATATGTAGTAGAAAACTTTTTTATAATAATATAAAAGTTTATGTTAGGCTGTTTCACGCTGCACACTTGCACCCTGCACAAGTCGAGATAAAGTTTGAGTGAGCCTTAAAAATTTCCATTGTTAATGGGTGCAGGCAGGTAGAATTCCTACATGTCACTGATGCGTGAGAACCAGAAAGGAGGAAGCAAAGAAGATGAGGAGAAAAAAGACAAGAACTTGAAGGCACCAGGTAGAGTGTTGAGACGTTAGTCATTATTTATTTCACCTCACCTGTTAATTGAATTTATGCTTGTGGTTAAGGTCCCTGAGGTAATTTACCTCAATCCATGAAACCAACTAGCTCCTTTAGATGCACTGCACTGTAGATGAGTCAAAACAAAAGCTAGCAAAAAGTAGCCTACTTTCTTGCTAGCTAGCATTTTACAACTAGCTAATGTGTTGTGTGTGCCAATTATCAATATTTATGATATTTACATGATGTTAATGTGATGAAAGTGTATACTGGCACCTGTATATTTATCTAAACATACCCAACACAGACTTCAGGCCTGAAACTCTGCATTATTTTCTGCATGGAATAATATGTGCAGTCTTGCACAATACACAATGTTGATGATGACATGATCTAATTAGCCTAATACTTGAACAGTGAATATATTGCTTGCCTTCATTGCTCACTGTGTACTGAATATAGTTGTAGAATGATTCACCAGAACAGATTAATTATAATTTGATATATGGAACAATAATGACTTTTGTGACCACACACCAATACATAAAATTATACAAAATCTAGACAGTACAATTAATATAAAAAATATATTTACAATCCTAAAATCTAAAACAAATCTACATGTTTGTCTCTGTTATAAATATGGCTAGCAGTAGGTTTTGAAATTAATTTACATTTGGTTTCAACAGTGATTTCTCCCTGCCCAAACTCTGCCCCATTGAACCACTAATCCTTACTCATGGCCTCCTGAACTGAACCCCCTGGTCATCCAACCTCCTTAACTCACCCATGAGATTCATCCACCCTCATTACCTCACTCCTCACTGGAAGAGTTTTCAATACACCAACACCATCTATAAAAAATAACACTGAGCATGACTGTTTAATCTAACTGCACACTTTTAGTTGTGTGTTTCTAGAGAAATTCCTTTCCTGCTCTGAAGGAAAGAGTAAAGTTGTTTTCTAGAACCACCTATCTATAATGAGCACTGCTTTCATACTATTACACCCAATACAAACAACCCATTCCGCAGTGGATTTTATTTATAAATGCTTTCAATAAATCTTTCAGTTGAAAATAATTCCTAAGTTCTTTCTGTCTGCATGGTCAACATCTAAACCACAAGTCTCCCATCCTTCTCCATTTTTTAGCCTCCCTTGTATTACGAATACATTATCAATTGGCTGCACCATGCATTGTGTGTTATATGTGCTAAGCTTTTTCAAGTTTGACGTGATGCTTTTTCCCTCCATTTTTCCCTCCATTTTTCCCTCCATTTTTCCCTCCATTTTTCCCTCCATTTTTCCCTCCATTTTTCCCTCCATTTTTCCCTCCAATTCCCTCTAATCCTCTCTTGTCTGCAGCTCCGCAACTCCCTGGACAGATCTGTGGGATGGTGAAGGGCTCGCGCATGGTTCATCCAACCACATGTCGCCCAGCCGCCGATTCTTTTCACACTGTGAAATCAACATGTAAGCCTTTAGTTGGATTCAGCATGGGATGTTTATGTTCAACAAAAATTCACACTCTCCATCTCTGCAAGAGGCAAGTTTCGGAATGATTCAGATATCTCTTGGCACAGCTACCAGAAGACTTACAACTTTCAGACAGGTTGCTCACGTCACATCTACATCGTCATTCTCAGTTTGAGGCTGCGCATTACGCTCAGCCACCACCAGACAAATGCTTCTAATTGACTTCACTGGTCTCCGTCGAAGTCTATGGCATCGCGGTGTCCATTTTATTCACTGTCTATGGTTGCCACAGACACCAAATAAAAAAACTCTGTATATTGTGAAATACAGAGCGATTGACTGGTGGTGATAGGCTTAATCAGCATTATGTGAACTGCTATGTTTTTTTATTTCTTTATTTTTAACAAATTTGCTAAGATTTCAAACACACTGCTTTCACATTGTAAACATTTTACATATTATAATTCCAGTAATAACAATTGTTTAGTCTAAGCTAAATTTCTCTGGAAACTTTAGCATGTTGCACTGGTCTCATGACTAAAGGCAGATTGGGGTATTCAGTTGATTTCAGAGAAACAAGAGACAGACAGATGTAACAGTCTGTCACGTAAGGGAATGGGTTTTGTTTCTCCTGGTTTTTGATGCTCCTGCCTGTTGCTAAAAGTATGAGCTGATACAAGTTTGTGTGCACAATAAGCTACCTTTTATCAGTTAATTTATGTATTTTCTGAACAGGATGGGCACATTGTTCAATCCAACTATTACTAAATGCTTACAGTAGCTATATACACTCACCTAAACGATTATTAGGAACACCCGGTCAATTTCTCATTAATGCAATTATCTAGTCAACCAATCACATGGCAGTTGCGTCAATGCATTTAGGGGTGTGGTCCTGGTGAAGACAATCTCCTGAACTCTAAACTGAATGTCAGAATGGGAAAAAAAGGTGATTTAAGCAACTTTGAGCGTAGCATGGTTGTTGGTGCCACATGGGCCGGTCTGAGTATTTCACAATCTGCTCAGTTACTGGGATTTTCACGCTCAACCATTTCTAGGGTTTACAAAGAATGGTGTGAAAAGGGAAAAACATCCAGTATGCGGCAGTCCTGTGGGCGAAAATGCCTTGTTGATGCTAGAGGTCAGAGGAGAAGGGGCCGACTGCTTCAAGCTGATAGAAGGGCAACTTTTTTGACTGAAATAACCACTCGTTACGACCAAGGTATGCAGCAAAGCATTTGTGAAGCCACAACACGCACAACCTTGAGGCGTATGGGCTACAAAAGCAGAAGACCCCACCGGGTACCACTCATCTCCACTACAAATAGGAAAAAGAGGCTACAATTTGCAAGAGCTCACCAAAATTGGACAGTTGAAGACTGGAAAAAAGTTGCCTGGTCTGATAAGTCTTGATTTCTGTTGAGACATTCAGATGGTAGAGTCAGAATTTGGCGTAAACAGAATGAGAACATGGATCCATCATGCCTTGTTACCACTGTGCAGGCTGGTGGTGTAATGGTGTGGGGGGATGTTTTCTTGTCTTTAGGCCCCTTAGTGCCAATTGGGCATCGTTTAAATGCCACGGCCTACCTGAGCATTGTTTCTGACCATGTCCATCCCTTTATGGCCACCATGTACCCATCCTCTGATGGTTACTTCCAGCAGGATAATGCACCATGTCACAAAGCTCGAATCATTTCAAATTGGTTTCTTGATCATGACAATGAGTTCACTGTACTAAAATGGCCCCCACAGTCACCAGATCTCAACCCATAGAGCATCTTTGGAATGTGGCTTATTCCATTGCTTATTTTGCCTGACAGAAGTTGACAAGTTACAAATAGAAATAAATTATATATTGCTATATTAACATCTTTTCCTGAGTATTTCTACACAGCATTTGCTTAGTAGGATTACACTGGGCCTCAAATACTATATCAAAATGTTATCTAGCACTTTCACTTTCATAATCACTAGACCATTTGAAGACCTCATGTGACAATGTCTGTCCATCACTTCCTGTCTCATTAATGCTACTTTGATCACTTGGCTCAGTTATTTTTAATCTTTCAGATCTTTTAAATCACTTGTTTGTTCCCATAATGAGAGCTGTGATATTTCTGTGTTGTTCCTCTGTATTATGATTTTAGTTTCTACCATGTGTGAATTATTTATCTTTTGGGTTCTATATATCAGCTGACCAGATCACATGTGT
The DNA here is from genome assembly GCA_016801145.1 of Umbra pygmaea. Taxonomy (NCBI): domain Eukaryota; kingdom Metazoa; phylum Chordata; class Actinopteri; order Esociformes; family Umbridae; genus Umbra; species Umbra pygmaea. Next base: position 42,797 of record JACXGM010001555.1, read on the forward strand.
TAATTTTCCTATAGTCTATCTTAATCACTTATCCCAGGTGCATTCACTTCATCATTAGATCTGTATTTAAAGATACCTTCCAAGATTTTAGGTGATATTTTGAATTATTTAGACCTCTAGGTTCTAAAGAATGTGAAATTAGAGCTAAAACGGTTACCCGCTCGGGACTTAAGGGGCTGACACACCAAGCTGACGACCAAACCATCGGAGACAGCGGCGTCGGCTCACGTCGGGCCATGCCGCATTTGTCTTTGGGCAAGAAATAACTACGGAACACACTGCTTGACGAGATCCGACTGCCAAGCACCACATATGTTTTGAGCATTTGTGTGAGGAGATATCTCTCCATGCCAGCAGGCGGAGTTAATCTGTACTCTTCGATCAAAAAAGCGGGACACCAGAAGCTCGGCAGCAATGCGGATTTATAAAGCATTGTTGTCACACCGGGGGAGTCAATTTTCTTACTGGTCGTAATTTTGATCAGACTTGCAAATGGTACTAGCCCTCTGTCTGTTGTTGGTCGAAGAGCAAAAGAAGAAGTGAAGGCGACAAATATGAAGAAATCATAGATTCAACAGCGGCAAACTCAAGGGGCTTTTCCAAACCTGTGTCGTTAGCTCGAATCAAATTAAACTTCGCTGGGCTCTTTCACACTCAGTTCCACACACTGAAGCAACTTCTCAGTTCGATTATAAGACGGGAAAACAAACTGCCGGGACTGCATCTCTGTTGGGGAACGTTTGATGATAAATCTGTGCTTCTTGGCTACAGGTAAGCTAACGATAGCCATATTAATTCACTCTGTTTCGATTGATGACTTACACTTTGCATACACTCATGGTTTTCCATACAGTTTACCTTGCTAACGTAATAAAATAAATACTACCAGGTTAATTATGTAGTGGATTTAAAATGTTTACAGGACTGATTATATCAGAATTTCGTATTTAAATGGTTTAGGTAAGTAACGGAGGTGGGACGGGTTCCTTCAGAAAATAGCAGAGGAGGAGAAAAGGCTAGCTAGTGATAGCATGAGGGGGAGATGTAGAGTTGGGTCAAAGCATTTCTTTCACGCAGATTGCCCAAATGACAAACATTTATACATTATAACATGTTAATACAATATAAATGAAAGTACAGTACATGTATTTTCCAAGGTTGTAAATATTCCTTTTTACTGTCACATGTTTTTATTAAATGTGTGTACTCTCATGCATTTAAAGTACAGCTACACCAAGTGAAGGTTTGATCATGATGAATCACTTTTAAACGTCCCTCATTATAGGTTAGGCATTGATGTTAGGATGCTGTTCATGATAATATTTGTATAATACCATAAAAATATTATATTAATATTTGTTTTGTTAGGGAAATTCTACATCAACGGTGAAAAGAATCATTGTACGCTAAACCGTGAGTTTCATGGCTAACACTGTATGGCATATCATGACATATCATGGTTTAATGTACAACGTCGGAGGGTCTGGTTTTTCTCCTTTTTAACAAAAACTATTGGTCCAATACATGTAAGTCATAGTCTGACAGGAAGCCTACATCCAAACCCCGAGTTTGATGCTGCCACATTAGCTGTAGTCCCAGTCGTTTTTTATCTCAGCCATGTCTGAATGCGCAAGTAGGGGTAAATTTGTATGGAACACAGTGAGTTCAAGTTCAAGTTCATTTTATTTCTATAGCACATTTACAACAGCCACTAGGCTGACCAAAGTGCTTTACAGAAGTGTTAAATCTAAAAGAAGAAAGTAATAAAAACACCTGTGTCACAACACACAGTAACACAAATAAAAGAATGAAAGCAGTATAAAAAATAGGCTAAAAACATAAAGGTAAATAAAAGCCAGAAATGGAGGTTAGTATGCTAGTGTGAACATGTGGGTTTTTAATAAGGACTTGAAGACAGACATGGTAGGGGCCGTTCTAATCTGTAAGGGCATGGAGTTCCAGAGTCGAGGCCCTGTTACTGCAAAAGCACGCTCACCTCTATGCTTAAGTCTAGCATGTGGGACTACCAACAAAGCCTGATCAAGAGACCTTAAGCTTCGGGACGGAGTGTAAGGATGGATCAGTTCAGAGAGATAGACCGGGGCTAAGTTAATTAGAGATTTAAAAACGAGGAGTAAAATTTTAAAATCTATTCTCTGTCGATTTGGTAGCAAGTGTAAAGATTTGAGAATCGGAAAGATATGGTCATATTTTCGACATTTATGGATGAATCTTGTCACCGCATTTTGTACTAATTGGAGACGGGCGATTTGGACACTTGATATACCATAATATATAGAATTGCAGTAATGTGATAAATGCATGAACAGCCATTTCTAGAGGTTTTGGATTGAGAAGGTTTAGGTGCTGAAAGTTTTCGTTTGGGCCAAAAACAATAACCTCAGTCTTCTCTTCGTTTAGAAGGAGGAAATTTTGGGCTAACCATGCGTTGACCTCTTCTAAGCATAGCAGAAGAGAGTTTAGCGCTGCACGGTTGTTTCTCTTAATAGGGATGTAAATTTGGGTGTCGTCCGCATAAAAATGAAAAGAAACACCATGCTTTCTTAGGATGGTGCCCAGAGGTAGCATGTAGAGAGAAAATAAGGAAGGGGCAAAGATGAAGCCCTGCGGAAGCCCACAGATTAGGGGTGCCATGCGTGCACGACTCGAGGTGGTACAAATTGGCTATGTAGATTTTATCGTAGCTGGTGACGTACAGCTCCTTGTGGGGCTCCTTAAATATGCCCAATGCCCCGTGTGCGGCAATGAGGCCGGAACACACGATCGTGTTACTCAAGCCTATGTTGTACTGCGGGTCCAGACAGTTCTTGGCGCCAGACGCGGGGTCCTTGTACTGTGTTTCGGGAACGTTGATTGGGTCCAGACTCACCACTCCGGACTGGTCAGACAGGGAGCGCTTGCGTCTGTCGTTAAGCCTCGCGGCCGCGGTAGCCGCACCGAAGGTGGCCATGCCCACGGCTATCTGCTGACTCTTCCAATCCCTCAGCCTGTGTACGGCCGAAGTGATACCTAGTATCCCGGGGGCGTCGGATCGAACGCCACGTCTGAAATCCGAATCGACCGGGGCGACCACGAACTGGTTATACCGAATGCAACCACGACCAGCTCGGGAAAACGCTTGAGCATCTCGAACGAGGTCGATGTCACAGTGACGTTCACTCTCCTGGCCCTGGCCCAAACGGTGACACTGGACCCCAAGCACTTGGTGTTGAGGTCCTCCTGGCAGTTTAACATAGTGTTGGTTTCAATGGCGGCCAGCGACAGCTCCTTGAAGACGTCGTTCTGCTGCGAATCTCTCCGTTCGAGCGCGCTGATCCTGAGTCCGCCCGTGAGCGACAGTGTGAAGATGACTCTGTTCGCCTTCACTCCTCACCTTAGCAGAGTCAAGAGGTACGAGATGACCCCGTCCGAGGAGCCCTCTCTGCTCCCGGACGCCCACATGTTTTGACAGTGTACGGCTTGACTCCTGTCGACCCAACCCCGGGGTGTGACGAACGCATCGAAATCGCTCAGCTGCGAGAAGTCTATGGTGCTCAAGAGCCTTTGGGATCTGGGCAGCCTGAGGAAGAGTTTCCTCATGCCGTGTTTGATCAGAGCAGAAGCGAGATCCGCGGCGACTTTGGTGAAGCTCGCACATGGCCAGTCCAGGCCAGGACACCCGGTCGCGTCCCAGTCCGTCGCGTCCAGCATGATCGCGCTCGAGTGCGTGGATACTATGACCTTGGACAGCGTTTCGCCTACGGTGTTGATGACCGCGGGGAAGTCGAGGCCTGCGAGTGAGATCGAGGGAACGAGGGACTCGTTCATGATCACGGGGCCCGCCTCGGCCATGGTGGAGAAGGTGGCTACGTCGAGCGCAACCGAAAGTCTATTGTTCGAATCGTACACGGCTCGGTCCAAAGAGAGTACGGTGGCATCGCACGACGAGGGTATGAGAAAGTCCCGGATCTCTGTCACCGTGGGTCTGTAGGCAGGGTCCCAATCCTTTAGACTCGCGGCACTCGAGACCTCGCAGATGGCGATCGGAGCCGACGAGGAGCTGTCCGCGTTGTTTATGCCCACCTGAGGGGTTCTGTAATTGCCTATGCAGAACCTGTTACCTTCGGACACGAAACAGTTGTCCCCTAGTTGCGCGTAACAGGCGGCCACGGACTCCGTGTCCCCGAGGCCCACGTAGGAAAGCGCACAGGCGTACGGGCAGTTTCGGATAGCCAGGACGTCGTCCGTCTCGGGCCAATCTCGGCTCTCCGCGGGTGCGTACAGCGTCCTCCTCAAGAGCTTGAACGCCGCACACTGGGGATCGGGTCCGCACTCGGCCATAGGGTCATCACCGAAGTAATAGTCTCTGTTACGAGGCGCGGCGCGGAGCAGAATCGATATCTTGTTCAACGGGGTGTCCGAGACCACGCGATCAGAGCACTTGAACCTGCCGGGGATCGCGAGGCATGAGGACCTGTCCAGTTTCCTAATGTAGGCACTGAGTATGGAGCCTTCGGTATCGCTCTCAGCGCCATGCTCCACGGGGTCCCGAAAGGGTCTCCAGTGGGCGTAGATCATGCCCGGGCAGTAGTGGGTACACATGTCACTCGCGCGATTGTACTTGTCCATGTCCACGGTCAAAGCGAAGCCGCTGCAGCTCCTGCCCTGACACCAGCCCGTCTGGGTGTTGCACGATCTGACGGTGATCCAAGCATGAGGAGCGTAGCCGTACGGTTTATCGTTGTTGCCTAACGGGGAGCCCATGAGACATGGGAGCCACGAGAGCGCCAGGGCTGTCATAAGCCTCATGGTTGCTCATCGACCAAGGGTAGTTAGTGAGTGATAAAGGAATCCGGAATTAATATAATGAGGATGGATATATTATATATATTATATATATATATTATATATATATATATTTCTACATACACAATAAACGAGGACGCCGTCCTCGATCGTACTGTGTGGTACTGTGTGGTGATACGGTTAAGGTGTGCTATATAGTACCTAATGTTCTACTCGGTTACTGTGAATCCTCATCGTATCGTGAAACTACAACAGAGGATTGGTCGCGGGGGCCCTTTCGGTCTCGTTGTGCTTAGATTTCGTCAACGACTGACACGTAGCCGCAAGCACGTTGAATTGTTTCACAAAGTCATTGTGAACCTTCGCCACCTCCGGGTTCGGGACTAAGAGCAGTCTACCCATGTGCGTTCTTACGCGGTTCATGATGCACAGAGAAGCGGCGTTCGCTAGAGAGTACGACTTGCCGAGCAGGTCCACGGCCATGTTCTGTATCACCCCGATGACATCTTCACCCCTCGCGACATGGGCCAGATGAACGTTGACTTGCTCCTCTGTGAATCGGTGGTCGTACGAGTTGAGGTAGCCCTTGACCTCGTGGGGCTTTAGCACTTTGATGGAATCCAACGTGTTCCTGTCTAAGTCGCATCAGGCGCTCGCGTTATCGTACTGCACGTTGACTATGGAGGGGTGATCGGGCGCTTTGAGATTCATGTAGAACATCGGGTACTCTTTCTGTATGAAGCGATCGTTCTCGCTGATCTTGCACGCCTCCAGATCCTGCATCTCGCCGGGCTCGGGGAACATGTGGAATATAGCGTCTGCGGCCATCGCAGCTGAATAGCCTCGCTTCGACCCGATTCGCGAGTTCAGGGTTCGATCATCTGAAGCACCCCGGGGTCCGGCGCTGAGAAGCATGATAGGATTACTAATAGAACTCCCCGGACGCAACGTTTCTCGCAAAACCCGATCGCCCCAGCGGCTGACAGCGGCCGTGTGGATCCTAGCAGGAGGTTGTCCGTTCACGTCGTCCTGCTCGGTTCTCACCCTTTTACTCGGGGGTCCTGTCTCGGAGTTGCTAACTCCGAGAACTTCACGCTGCGACAATGAGGACTATGCGAAAAGCCCATCATCGTGAGAAGACGAGGAATGATAAGTTGAAGAATAAGATGCTCGTTCGCCGCTCATCGTTGTCGTCGTCGTCAGCTGCCGGCGAAAGCCAAGACCTTTCCGACGCAGTGGCTGGAGTTATCGAGAGTGACAAATTCACAGTGTGCGGAGCAGGCCTTGTCGCGTTGTACCGCGGGTCGCGTCGAGGTAGCCACTGTGTATTTCGCACGAGTTCCAAGCACGTGATTGCCATAGTGAACAGCAAACATTGTAAATGGATCGACTGCGACGAAGTCAGGATTAGGGCGTACTTACGGAACATGTTCCAGCTCAAGGTCTCGGACGCCCTAAAGCTATTCGAGCTGATATGCGAGCCGACTACGGAGCCGCAAGAATGACGAGCATGGCAGCTTCCCGTTCACCTGCACCCCACCCTATTGCACGGTGGAGACCGTGACGCACATCTCTAGCGTCGCGCTCGAGAAATTGATCGAGTTCGACGAGGAGTTCATCTGGGGAGACAATCTGATCTTCAGCACCGAGGTGCAACGTTCCGAGTCTTCGGATTAGCGCTGAAGGATAGTCGCTACAGAGTCATCGCGCATATGGCTCCTTGCGTCTTCCGCGGTGGACCGAGTATGGATTTGCATTTGTGATGTCCTCGAGCGGCGCCACTCCGTTGGTGAGCCAGTGGTGCAGGCTAGGACCCGTGTTCTGTACAAAAGGAGAGTGCGCGTTTGTGAAACTCTCGAACAAGGACGAGAAGAGGGCCGTGGTAAACATGAACAGCATGACATTGGTCGACTATGTCGACAGACGCGAGTGTCCCGAAGGGCCTACGCGTTCGGACCAGGGTCTATTTGTGCCGATCTTTTGCACGGAATGCTACGGCACCGCGGAGGACGATTACTCCGAGGCGCTGGCTAGCGTCGTGTCGCTCGGCAGTGACAACAAGTTCCTCGTCGGGGTGTGTAGCGTGTTTGGAGCGGCTCAGGGTGAGGTGTACCCGGAGTCGAGGAAGGACTTCTTTGTGGCGAACAACTTGTCGTACTTGGGCGCGTGTCACCCACAACCCGGCAAGGCGGTGTTTTTGCACAAATTTAAGAATGACATCGGTCGAGTCAAGTGTTACTGTCTGTGGACAAAACGTTCCTGTACTGCTGTGTCGCGTGCGACGACAACGAGTATGTCAATGGCGTGGTGTCGTCCGAGATGAACATGAGTTTCAGCTTGGGCACAGTGGGAGACAACAAGATTGGACCCGTGACCGAGGAGTGCAGTTTAGTCTCTATGCCCATGAGACCGGGTTGTTTTTGCACCCTCGTGACAAGTGAGTATCTGGCCCGGACAATGACCAGGATGGGCTTTTCCACACTCAAACACTCTGTCCTGGACGCGGGCGTCAAGGAGAGCGCCGGGGATGTCCGTGTTCAGTCTCAACCAAACTCTGACGCCTCGGCTGCGATCTCAGAAGGGCAGAGTGTCACAGAGACCGTGTCGTCCCTGAGGAAGGCCGTGCTAGACCAAGCCGCCACGATGGAAGTGCTCAAGGATTTATTAGAGGCCGTGAAGGTTCAGAATATCGTACTGACTCAGAGCCTGAAATGTCCAGAGGATCCGGACATGCTGTTCACTGTGCAAGGAGCTAAGGATTTCACCAGGCGCACCGGGGTGAAAACTAAACTGTGCGCTGGCATTAAACCTAGCAAAAAAGATACTAACCTCGGCGTAACAGACCCTACAGGGGATGACACACCTGCGCCCGAACCCAGACATACGGAAAGCGCAATGGATGTTACTCAGACTCAAATTGACAACGTGGTCAAGATTTTGCAGCATCAGCAACAGCAGCAGGGTCTGCCTTAGTAGCAGCAGCATACGGCACCGCATCAGCAGCACTGGCAGCAGTCGCTAGCGCAATTACAAGCTCTGCAGAGCATCATGCAGTTGGCGCCCATACTTCAAACCTTTACCCAACCACCACACGCACAAAATCTGTGGAGTGCTCAGCAGTCGCAGCTGCCGAGCGGGCAAGAGTTCTTCAGGGGTCAGGCTATGTACGATCCGAGCGCCGTTTCGGGTCATGGGGACAAATCGTTCGTTCAGACCGGGAATCTGACCGAGGAGCAAAGGAGGAAGATAGCGATGGAGTATAACAAAGAGGAATCCAAGAGACAAGCGGTCTCGCAGAAAGAGCAAGACAAGATACTCGATTCTATAAAGGCGAGCATAAGAGACGTGCTACTAGAACAACAACAACAGCGCAGCGCGATGTCACAAGAGTTCTCGGCTGACCGGGTCAACATGGATACGTTGCAGAGTCTGGCGAGAGACACCCCTTATAAGCGTGCGCGCAAACAAGACAAGGACGACGGCGAGCCCGTGGACGTCGCCACGTTGCTCAATGAACTACGCGAGCTCAACAAGCAGATTTTAAAGTGCGGCTCAGGCGAGGAGAGCAACGAAGTGGTCACGATGGACACGGAAGACACAGCGAGACCATCGCCGTCCGTGTCGAACAACCAACAGTGTCAACCGCAGCAGTCTAACACAGCCATGATGAACAAACAACAAGCCGGATACACGGTATCCGCACGTCGAGGTGACTCGCCGAAAACGTCCGTCTCTGTGGCAGATTTCACGTCAGCGGTTGTCACAAAGAAGTAAAAGAACAAACGTACATAAAAACATCTTATATATATATATTTATATATGTATTATTTATATATATATGACATATAACATTGCCCTGACACCGCAGATCTCGGTCATACTTGTTGTGATACACTTGTTGTGTAAAATTGTCTTTATTTCTTCTGTATTATGCGTGTTGATGTATGGTTTGTGCGAAATAAAACTTGCGAAAATAAAACACACTTTGGTCTAACTGGGTCTTTTTGTGTGCCTTATCCTAAGACATATTCATGATAGTTGCCGTGCAGGGAAATATATTGTGACTGGGTCTGGGTATGAGCTGTTCCGCGGAACAGCGAGCGAGCGAGCAAGCAAGCGGGCCACTAACTGTGGTTCGTGCTACACTCTATCGTGTCGAAACCATCCCTGGTCAAGCGAGTCGTGCAGCTGGTGGGCTCCATCGCTTCGACCTCGGGCGCGATGTACCACACGGGCAAAGTCGACAACACCACGGTTCCGGGCAAGGGCGCTACGCAACACGCTGTGAAATTGTACCTGATTGCGAAGTCCGTGCCTGCCACGGGAAACAATGTCACCATTCTGGGAGACGAAGCCGGCGCAACGCTAGGTCTCATCTGGGTCACTGAGGAAGACGACCTGCACGACCACCTGCGAAACAGCCGAAACTGCTACTACGTGCACATAGGCACGGAGGCCGGGCACACCTTCAGGTGCAATGGATTTCGCGAGTGGCGCTACTATAACCACAGCGTGTTCGACAGGATGACCACGATCGGACACAAGACCGTGTCAAATCTGGAGAGCACGACGCTGGCCGGCAACACGGGAGACTCGGCTAGATTGTTACACCGAAACTAGCGGTCCAAGTGTAAATTGATGTAGAACACATTAAAGCAAAGACACTACATTCTCTCACCGTGCAAAGCTTTGGATAGCACCGTGTACGGGACATGTTGCCCAGAAAGTTTTTGCCCGACCAGGACTTGATCCTGTGCGCCTCTCTGAACCAGACTATGATGACTACGAACGTTCACCCGCTATACCTCCCGCCCGTGGCATGCTGGCTCAATCGGACCTGTGCGCAAGTACAGCGTGTCAAGGGTGTCATTTTTAACATCCTCGAGTGCATTTCGAGCGTGCTAATTTTTGCTTTGTTCTTTGTTCACATACTTAGATTGCGGAACGCGTTCGCCTGGGGTTTACTGGGAGCCCTGTGGTCTGTGACGGTGTGCGTCACCTTGATCGGAGGTTTCATTCTGACCATGCTGAGCTCGGAGAGACGAAACGGTCGCAGTGACAGCAGGGCAATCGCGGACCCGATGTTGGGTGTGTCCGCTGCCCAGAAACTTATCATGTTCACCTTGTTCTTAGCCACGTACATTTACACCTGGTTGTACTACAGACGTTGCGGCGGCACCGAAGAGGACATTGCGACGTGAATGGAATGCTCGGGCACACGCGGTCAGTCTCTGTTACCGATTGTACAATGGACGAGGTTCGTGTTTGTCTGGATTAACACGATCGGCTTCTGCAGACTAATTCGTCGATCCACTTGAACTCATGTCATGTTACCAAGGGACTCGATTGTACATTATCTTCATTTCCGCAGTGTACCTCTCGTACGACCTGGCACTGAGCGAGCTGACGACGAGGAACTCCGAGTGGCTCGCCGGGTACAAGGGGATGCTGTTGGTCGCGGCTGTCAAATCCATTGCATCGAACTTAGACTTACCCAGGACTCTAGTCTAGCTAGGATAGTAGGGTGGTCAATGGTATCGAGAGATCTAGGAGAACAAGAACAACGGTGTCTTCGGAATCAGTAGCAAGATAAATAGCATTTAGCACACTCAGGAGGGCAGACTCAGTGAGTCTACTACTGTACCATGAGTGTGATGGTTAATAAATCAATCAGTTCAATTCAACTTCATTCCAGAAACACAGAAAAACATATCATTACACAACAACAAGACATAGAGGCCACACAAGTAAAATCAGAGTGATTGAAACACATAAACATCCATTCCAATGCTTCCAGTCTTTGTCTGTAATTTCTGTTATCAGTATGTGTATATAGTCATGGGTTTGTATTAGTCTTTGTCTGTCATTTCTGTAATCAGTATGTGTATATAGTCCTTGGTTTGTATTAGTCTTGGTCTGTCATTTCTGTAATCAGTATGTGTATATAGTCATGGGTTTGTATTAGTCTTTGTCTGTCATTTCTGTAATCAGTATGTATATATAGTTCTGGAGTTTGTATTAGTCTTGGTCTGTAATTTCTCTTATCAGTATGTGTACATAGTCCTGGGTTTGTATTAGTCTTTGTCTGTCATTTCTGTAATCAGTATGTGTATATAGTCCTTGGTTTGTATTAGTCTTGGTCTGTCATTTCTGTAATCAGTATGTGTATATAGTCATGGGTTTGTATTAGTCTTTGTCTGTCATTTCTGTAATCAGTATGTGTAAATAGTCATGGGTTTGTATTAGTCTTGGTCTGTCATTTCTGTAATCAGTATGTGTATATAGTCATGGGTTT
>JACXGM010001556.1:0-41500 GCA_016801145.1 Umbra pygmaea
TTTTGTCTTCGTTTCTTTTGTTAGAAGTGTCCGTGCCGCTTTTAAGAGCACGAGGAGTATTTGTTTGTACCGTTTGTTTTATCCTGCCTGTGACTCGTTTTATTTTGCCTTGTGGGGTTTACCTAATAAATTCCCATGCCTCGCTCACATACTACCGCCTCCGGTCTCTCTCCCTCAACCCGCACTACACACCGTGACAAATACACTGGAAATCAAATCTGCTATTTAAAATTACCATTTTCGAAATCAGAAAAAATGTCACACACGTTAATGTAGGCATTTGATTATTTGCGGCAAAAGTGTGAAGGTATTATAATTTGCACACAACTATAGTTGTGTGCAAATTAAAGAATATTGTCTTTTTAATAAGTGTTTAATGACTGTGCTGCTCCCGAATAAAGGCCTACCCTAGAGGATCAAACTTTTTCACCTCAGGATGCCGGAATAGGTGTACATAATAAGCACCCATTAGAGCCTACTCCACCCCCAGTCAAGTGAAGCTCAATGCTCTCACTGCCCTCGCTCTCAGAGAATCGGTCCACCGTCTCTGCTATACGCAGACAGAAGGACCGGCAAAAACAGAACATTTAACCGGGTGCAATTCCTTACGTTTTACTCCGCCCCATTTCATCAACATTAGGCCTAATAATATCGCATTTGTCTCCCCTTCGCATTAAACAAATCAAATGGCTTTTGCAAAGCATGGAAATTTGATTCCCGAACTGAAGCTCGAAGAGGCTGATGGTGAATGTTTGACGAGGACCATCAGCCTGGAGCACTTACATCAGCTACAACAACGAAGCAAGCCGCTGAATTCGAGAGGACACAGGTAGGCCTACTGTACAGTGGCACTTCTGCTCCTTTAAATGTAAAATAGATTATGGTGATATCCGTAAATGAACTAGGCTTCTCATCCAAACTACTCGTATGTCACGTGATTTGGACATGCATACTAACACATTGACTAGGCTACTGTACCCAAAATAGTGTATTTATCAATGCGCTCTTTTGTCAAACAGACTGTTTTGGAACAGAAGGGTGAATTTGGACAAATGAATCCAGCCTGGTCTTGTGCACATACCACTGAATTCAAACATGTTGAAATGATAAACTTTGCTGGCCAAAATCACAAGTGTGTTGCCTGTCAAAATTGTCAAACAAACTAGAGATGAAACGTTTAATGTGTGTATTAAGGGCAAGTGAGGCCAGTGTGTAAGCAGTGTGAAAATCGAATACAACAATGCTATACAAGAGATATTTGTGTTACACGGAATGTGAGAGTGTGTTAGGGAGGCATATTAGCAAAGGTCTGTTCATTATGTTAACATGTGAAAATGTACCTTAACCAGTTTAAGTGAAACACAAATAATATTACATGTTAACATCTAAAGAAAAGAGCTCAGAACAAAAACACACAATTTATGTGCAGATGATATGTGTGCTCTGAAACACTATAAGAAAGTAGTTAATGGGAAGACAGTGAATGTTATAGGTAGGTAGAGAACAGCGAGGAAACCTACAGTAACCTTAGTAGACATGTTAATGCCAGAGAGTTCCTTCCTTCACGCCTAACACTGTGGCAGCCGACTGTAGGATAGATGAGCTGTGGCACCAATGTTGTGGATGGGTGTGGATCCTGAAGGGCACCTTTAAAGCTACTAGGCCAGGGAAAGGCAGCAGACGGTGGGGGTTGTGGGACCCTCTTCTCCCCTCTTGGTATTGATTCCATTGATTATGCACTGCCTGTCCTGGGATAACTGCTGTCCCACATTGCAGATACTGTAGATCTGTTATGCTTACACTTTGAAACAGTTATACTTCAGTCTTGTCCTGTAAACAAACTATTAATTTACTAAATGTTTACATACTGAATTCTTACTTATGTTGTCATAAAATATCAATCAGAAAACAGAAGCACTAAATGCCAGTGAATGTCTAAATACAACTTTCAAAAACCAAAGTTGTCATCATATTCATTGTGATATGGTCTATAACAGGCCAACACAGCAGGTCACTTCGCATAACACATTTTAATACATTTTTGTGGGATGTCAGCATTTGCTGATTGTACTTAGTGAAGACCAGGTTTGTTTTCCTTATCACATTTTACATTTACGTAATTTAGCAGTTGCTCTTATACAGAAGAAATGGAACTGGCAAAGCTCCGAATACAAGTCTGTATCCCTAACCACTGAGCCATCTGCTCCCACATACACAGTATTTCATTCCCCATTTGTTCCCCTGACCTTGGCTTTAAGATTTATTTTATACCATACTTAACCAGGCGACCAATTCTTATTTGCAGTAATGCCCCGGGGGGAATGACCTGGGGGAAGGGGTAATTAGGGTTAGTTGTCTTGCTCACGGATAAAGACAAATCATTTACCTTGGCATTTGTGGGATTGAACTCAGGGGTATTTCAAACACCAGCCAGTTGCCCTAACCTTGTTGCCCCAAGGCGGGCACTGGGCAGATTTATGATGCTCAGGTGGTTCAGCCCAATGCTGACACCATTTGTTTACCCTCTGTTGTTTGTACCTACTCTGACAGCATAAAGACCTATAAACCTTAACTTGCAATCTTTTGTCCGCATCCAGACCCAGAACAGTGTCAATATACAACTAGTATTTAGACCAAAAAACTGTTTTGGAAATTGATTAAAATATATAGCTTAAAAACATTGGTATTTGTTAACATGTGAATGTTAACATGTGTGATGGTGAGTTAGAAATACCAGGACTAGTTTCTGGTCCCAATACACCCTTGAGTTAATTCATAGGAAAATAATAGAATTAGTCATTTTTACTGTGCCATATTGGACAGGGTGCTGGAATGGTTTAACTCAGGAAAAAGAAAAGAGAGATGCTATGCTGTATCAAGGCCCTGCCCTCTGAGACCACAGAACAACCGTAAAGCCCTCACAATACCGTCTGCTTTCATGTGAAACAAAACGTGCAGTCTCAGCTGACAATGCAGCATGCATTGTTTACTGTATGCTGGTAAAAATTCTGTCTGAAATGTAATTAAGATATACAGTCCCCTCTGTAATTATTGTGACAGTAAGCATTTTCTTTTGTTCTTTTGGCTCTGTACTCCAAAGCTTTGGGTTTAAAATCTAACATTTAGGAGGTTCATGTGTAGATTCTCAGCTTTTATGAGAGTATTTGTGAAAAATGGGTTTCACCATAATGAAATTACAAGAATGTTTTAAATGCCGAAAACTATTAGGACAATTGGTATAACAACTTTCACATCGTCTATGTAATAAAGCTGTATCAATGCTTGGTTTTCACTCCAGGGTTTGCAATTGCATTTGCGGTCTGAAATTTTCTGTTAACATGAGGACCCAAAAGAACTGTTTGGAACATTTTTAAAACATAATAAACCACTGGTGAGCTCAGCGTTTGCAACTGGTTTGGTACATGTAGGCCAAAAAAGAATGCTCACCATAAGGAACAAAACACCTTACAAAAAATATTATGACAAAGGACACGCCAGAAGGTTTGTGAACTGCAGAAACTACTGTACTTTGCAAAGCGCAAACCCTTTATTTAGCTTTAAAAATAAGGATCACCATGTTTCAGTATGTAAAATAGACTTCAGAGTTTTGAATAAAAAGGAATTATGGACAGATGCGATCACTTTGTTGCATCTTATTTGTTGTCTCAAGGGGAAAGTCTGGAGAGAAAAAACTTTCTTAACATACCACTCATATGTCAAAGCTGTTAAGAGATAATATGGCTTGGGCCTCTGAAACTGGCTCACTGGTCTTTATTGATGAACTGATGTAACCAACGGACTGATGTCCACTTATGTAACTGCTGATGGCAGCAGAATTATTTCTGAAGTGTAATGAAAAAAATTGTCTGCAAAAAATGCCCCCATACTCATTGGATAGCTCTTCATCTTACAACGAGACAAATACATCAAAATGACTACCAAAGTAGCAGTTTATATTTCATTGATATTGATATTTCATACTGTATCACATTAACAGTGTGGCATGGAAATGCAATGTCCATTATGCTGCCAAAAGACATTATTGCTTTAGTGCTCAGGTTGAATATTCTTATGTGCCTTCCACAGAAGCGTCCATAAGACCTACAGTACAGCAACATTCAGCAAGCATAGCTACCTGCATTGGGATATCTGAAAGTATTGTTTGTATACTTTCTGCTTCTCCTATTGGCTGCTACTGGTAGTGGTGAGATTTCTCAGTTCCTTGGCACGCTGTCAGTTTGTACTCGGAGGGCGGCCATGCATGGGACAGAGCGCTGCTACACTGTGATTTGTGTGCTGCTGACACACTGACGTGCTTCTGACCCGGCTGGGTTTCCATGCCCACGGGAATATGGGCAGCCGTGTCCAAACACCACGCGTGCTTGAGAACGACAACATTTACCTCGGACCTCCCAGAGCCATTGATCTTTGAATCACCTCACATCCCACCTAACAACTCATTACATGTTCGAGATAAGCAGTTCTGCACTGTACCTTGCTCCAGCAGTCATCAGACACGCTGCAGTAAAGCTCGTTTTTTTCTATTTACCACCAGGAACTCTGCCTCAGATGTTTGTCTGGCTCATAGTGAAACATTGGTGGGCCAGCTAACTGGGGAGCAATATAACATCTTTATATGTGCCAGAGTCGAACTGATAGTAAATCTGATCAGGTCAGCACAAGCCAATCCTACATACCAAAGTCACATTCTATAACACCAATGTATGGTTGTTGTCATCAGTGGAATGTTTACTGTAACTCAGGAAATCTTTAATGTGTTTTACAGATAAGCTAAGTGGAAGACTGATACACTGCAACACAATATCGATTGGATATTTTTTTATAGATTGTTTATCTGTGGCTGTATGCAGACAGTCGCTGTGAAAATAAACATTGCTTTAAATCATTCCAGATATGGATAAAAATATTTTGCCCATTAAATGTTTAACTTTAACATATAGTATTTTTAATAGCAATCAATACTTTGCCAAGTGATCTAAACTGACATTGTAGTGATATGCTTGTGAAAACAGCTCTTTGTGTCAATATAATAGTAGTAAAAAGCATTTTGTTACCAAAGAGTCTGTAAGTCCAGCTGTGTACAGTAGTACAGTGGGTTATCTCCCCAGCGAATGGTAGATTCAACACTGCCTACAGATATACTGACCTAAAATCAATTTCAAATAATGATTTCCATTCATTAGACACTGGATTTCTTTAATGTCCCTAGCCTACACACTTGTGTGTTCCAACCAGCACCCTATACCTTACATAGTGCACTACGGTACTTGTGACCTACAGCACCATGAACCTCCCCAATAAACTCTGGACCAAGACACTATAAAAGACATGGTGCCCTGTTGGAATGGAGACACTCGGTTACATTATTGACTGTTTTGCCATTAGCTGTGACCTCCAGGAAAAGACTAGCTAGCTGCTGAAATTAGATGCGGATTTAGCATTCTTGTGTAGCTGCAGTGTAGGAGCCACTGATTGAATGAGTGATCAGGTTCTTGTAATGCATATCCAGGCCTCTTACTGGAATGTAATGTCGATATTATGTAACATTAGTATGGTAAATAATATCTGACACACTATATTGGTATGTCTTTCTGCAGTAACAGGACATGCCTTAGGGAATGATGGTCCTTTACGTTTCTGACAAATCATATGTAGCTAAGCTAGCTTATGAATGAAGAAGACAATGAAAAGTAAAGCTGCAAGCTTGGCGGCGTTCAACAATCAGCCGGTTTTAGCCTTATTGGACTTCTTTTGTGTTGAGAGACCATATGCAATAAATCATCAACGTGTCAAGGATCCATTTAACTATCCAGTGTTGCCTGCATGTGGTAAAGCATAGCTATGAAATCAAATTATGACGTACTGTCATATGCAAAAGTTCCTAATTTTGCACGTCTAATTTCGATTTGATGCACATTGCACACTTTCTGTTGATCCAATGAACATCATATCACTACTGAAGTATTACTGTGTCCTTCAGTTATTTAATAGATCAAAAGGAAATTGCTGATCCAAACACCCAATTATTTATAAATTATTGTCATGCAAATTCTCATATGCAAAAAATTTACTTTTGCATATGACTGTAAAAGCTTATTTTTTAAAGTGCCTCCAATTGCAAACTTTGAACGAAAGGTATCACAGACTTGTGTGCTTTGCGTAATATTCTGTGGACTGGGTTATGTATTTGTATAACTTAGCTAGATTCCGAACCCTGAGCATGTGTGCCAAATATAATCACACTACAGTAAATGAGCCGGATATAGAGAGATCATAATGTGGTCGTTATGGTGCCAGCATGTGGCCAAATTGAATGTAAAATTGTAATATTGTTAAATTGTAATAGAGTTGTGCACATATACACCAATTAATAATGTAATATGTGTCTGAATTATGTGCATTTTTGTGCCAGACCACACCCATGTGAATGTCTAATGGTCAGTACTGGACATGTTTTGTATTTTTATGTACTATTTGTACTTTGACCTTATTCCACAGAGCATGTGAAATATCAAAAACATTATTTTGTTGATACTGTAAGAGCAGTATTTGAAACATTTTATTACTGAATTCAAATACCCAAAAAATGGATCTACTGGATCCTAATGGTGAACATGTCCCTTGTCCTCACAATGGTTGATCATTCATAATGACAAAATGATTGACTCCCAAAAGTAAATATGTTACACATATAATTGACTGCTGGAATAATTTTGGAGACTTTAGGTGTTATGAAAGAGCAGCATGAACTACTGGGTGGTGTTCGTATGATGTGGGGGGCGTCTACACATTATAACCAACCATTTAGAGATTTAGCAGGATATCTAATGATTGGAATCTGTAATTACCTATGACATACTGTACATTGAGAATGACTACCAATGTAGGTCTAATGTATTATGGAGACAACCTAAATCACATCAACTGGAACCACTAAACAGTACATAAAGTCAACCAAACAAAAAATTAGTTTACAGCAAGATTAACGATGAGGTCAAAGAACACACAAATACACAGGTTAATAAAAACAAACTTTCATATAAATAAACGAGAGAGCATGATAAGAAATGTAATTTTACATTACAAGTGTGGTAAATTCATCTGTCTTTGTTTTGTTAATTTTCAGTTTAGTCAGATTTTGCCATACAGCTGAACAGGAGGTGCTCTTCAAACGTTACTGAAAACATATGGCTCAAGATGCTGACAAAGATATGTAAGTCCCTCCGCAGCGAATCTATATCTTTCATAAAGATACTCATCAGAGAAAGCCATCTGGTTTTGTCGGTCTCTAAATGTTCTTGCTTTTCTTAGGGACCCTCTTACTACAGTATGCACCGAGCTCCACGGAATCTATGAATGCTGATGACATTTTCTATCGAGAATTGATTGGTCAGTAGAAGGTGCTTTTATTTGGGTTGATGGGTTATCTCGACGTGTGCAACATAAGTTACCATGGCGATGTAACCCGGTAACAAGTTAACCCCTGTCGTGACACTGAAAACCCAGAGTTCAGCCTGAAGTTAGCTCGCCAACCCCTAGTCCTGCTTCGTAGTATAGGCCTTAGGCTGCACACTAGCGCTAGTTTAATTAATTGATCAACTTCAAGAAACTATAGAAAATGTTTTTCATGACATTAAAAAAATCTGAAAAAGCAGTGTAGATTGGACAATGAGTTCATACTCTATGCAGTGCATATTTTGCTTTTTAAACAGGAATTTCAATAAGGACATGAAGTTGTGATTTTATTTTTCAATGGGTAGGTGCACTTCATACTTTAGGTAATCTCAATCTAATATATATTGTATTTTTTATTTTTACAGTTTAATATAGTTTTTACAGTATTTGTAATTGGTCAGCTGTGTACTGTTATGGCTGAAATTCTACACAAAGCATCTTTGCAAATATAAAAAAGCTACTTAGATGCCCGATTATTACTATTGTTTGTTTTGACATTTACATAAACAGCAATTGAATGAACTATGTAGTGGATCTCTCCTCAGAATTGTAACTTTCATTTTAGGCTGTATTTGATAGTAATAATAATTTTGCCTGAAAAAGTGTTGTGAATTCATCTATTACTGCAGATATATCATGGACATTTTCCTAGTACAATGCAAACTTTTGACATATTGCGACTTTATTATGAGCTCATTTGAAGTCCAATGCATCATGGCCTGATACGGTAACTGCCACAGCTTGTTCCAACACGCCAGCTTGCATATTTAAACTTTATGCAGGCAACCAATACAAACAAATTATGTTCTCACAGAATGTGTTTCACAGTGTAACTGACTCTTTAATGTGGACATATTTAGGACCACTAGATGTCAGGCTTGCATAGAATCTGACTGCTATGATTATCCCCTGTGCACTTGCTTAGTCCATAGTATAGTAAAACATGATGCAATGAAAAATGTGACATAAATCAAGAATTTAATTCTCCAACACATAACTGTGGAAAGAGAGAAGTTATTAAAGTAAAGTATTAAAATAAAAAGGTCTTTCTTACAGGACAAAGTCTGGTTAGCCCATCTGTCTTAGCAGCACATTCTTGCTACAGGCAAACAGACCCAAACTTAGGTGTTTACAGGAATAAAGAAATCTACTCTAAATTAAGATTCAAGGACGTCTGTAGAAAAAATTAGGTATCAGCCTTACACAGAAATACAGTATATCTGTACCAAAAGTATTGGAACCCCTTCATTAAATGTTTTGTGCAGCCTCCCTTTGACAAGATAAAGCTCTTCTATAAGGGGTAATGAGGTTGTAGAATACATAATAAGAGATCTGAGGCCACTCCTCCAGAACAGAATCTCTCCAGATCCTTCCGATTATGAGGTCCATGTTTGTGGACTCTCCTCTTCAGCTCATCCCACAGATTATCAATGGGGTTTAGGTTAGAGGACTTGAATGGCAAAACCTTGATTCTGGTGTCAGGATTCCATTTTTGTGTCGATGTTTAGGTGTGCTTTGGCGCATTGTCCTGCTAGAAAATCCAACCATAATTTAAGCTTCTAAGTGTTGATTGAATATCTGTTGGTACTTGATGGAGTACATGTTACCATGTAACATAACAACCTTATGTTTCATTACTATATTGTCCGGTCTTTCCAATAGAGACGGCTGACTATGGGAATTTGACATTTGTGCCAACTTATTTTTATTCATTTTTTTCAAACAGGAAGTCATGGCTTACAAACTAAGTGTTCCTACTCCCTCAGGTGAACTTATAATAGAAATTTACTTCTGTAAGATTGTATTCAGAAGAATATCTAGGGGTGCCAATAATTCTGGTGCACATGTTTCTGAGGAAAATATTTATTACATTTCTTAAACATTTGCTTTTTCAATAAATTTATGTTCAAGATTCAATTTGTTAGAATATTTTAAATAAAAGATCAAGAGGAAGAACAATTATTATATTTAGTCACACTTTTTGTGACTAAAAAAGTAATCAAGGGTGCCAATATTAGTGGAGGGTGCTGTACCAATATTAAAGCTGTTACCTGACATGGCTAATTGAATGAAAATCCCTGACTGACATAACAAGAGAATTTGCACTTGAGCTGTCACATTGCATTTACTTTTGGTACTATCGCCAGGCTATTTTTAGAAGTTTACTCCTCCAGCACATTGCGTAACCCCAGTCTCTGGAATATCTGATCTGTATTCCTTACGTTGTGTAACTCCCCATCTCAACCAGTGGCACCAAGTGTCTTCCGTCAACACGACACGCAGTAATGACCCCAAGAGGGCAGACAATGGGGCGTTCTCACATGCCTGCCAGAGTATGAGTCAAATCCAGGCTAATCCTCCGTGTCCCAAAAAGTTCCCTAAAGAGCACACGGCCCGTGCCAACCGTCGTGAGCAGTAGGGCATGTAGGCAAAAGGGTGCCTTTTGGGATGTGCCACCATCTGAATAAAGCCTACTATGGAAGCCCTCACAGGCTTTTACACCCCATGGCCAATGATGCACCAAGCAGATTGAGCTCCTCTGTTTTAGGCCTGTGGGTTGGGAGAGGACGGCTGAGTCCCAAAGATCCAGAGCCCAACTCGTCCATTCCTCTAGAATCTTCAGATGTATTGTTGGTTTGATACTTTTTATACAGGTCTATACAGAATTAAATGTGTCAACTATTTGCTCCCCTCTTCCTTTTTATGGGTTCCCTTTTACACTGAGTTCACCAGCCTTGAGCCAAACGTCAGAGGACACCGAACTGGTATGATGCTGTAACTTTAATCTGCTGAGAAACAACTCTGAACATTGTTGGCAGTTAATCAATGTGTGTTTTTCAGATAGCACAGATCACCTACACTAGCATCAGCCTTATTGAAATCCTACAAACCTGAAGATTGTAGTAAAAATAATATTTTTTTGCTGGTAGCCAGAATGTCTCAGCAGTAAACACACTCTTAGCTTTCATTTCACTCCGAATTTGATGTCTTTACATGAACTTCACATTCATAATAATTATTGGCTTTTTACATGGCGTGTGTGTGTGTGTGTGTGTGTGTGTGTGTGTGTGTGTGTGTGTGTGTGTGTGTGTGTGTGTGTGTGTGTGTGTGTGTGTGTGTGTGTGTGTGTGTGAGATTTAACATCATTGTAGGATCAGAAGTGTTCACACTTCTGATAGTAATACTATAATAATAAAAAAATGCCCATATTAGGACCTTTTGCTGGTCCCCATGAGGACAAAGACAATTTCTGTCTTAGGGGTTAGGTTTAGGGCCAAGGTTACAACTAGGTTTAGGGTTAAGGCATTATAGGTTAGGTTTAGGGTTAATACATACATCTTATGTTATTGAGGTTAGGGTGAGTTTAAAGTCAGGGTTAAGTTAAATTTAGGGTTAGGTAACATGGACCTTTATGTTTTCTGGTCCCCACAAGGTTAGCTGTACGTTTTTATGTTGCCAAAGGGACAATAACTGTCCAATATATTCAGCGCTTGATAGAGTTGATTATAAACTAAAAACAAACACAGACAAAGCAATAGGTTGGGAAGCACTTGACATGAAGCGGTTTTCATGGCTGGTGTTCAGATTAACTGCTCTGATTAGGGCAGAAGCAGAGATGGCAAACTTTAATCTTCTCTTATTCACCTGCAATGCCACTTGCCTTGTTCCTGCTGAACCTGTCGACATGTCATCTAGCATCAAGTATGCTTGGTTTCCATGGGAACGTGAGGCAAAAAATAACATCTCGATCTGCCATAAATCTGTAGCTGTGCAGGACGTATAATTGGTAGTTGCTTTGTTGTGCATAATGTATTCTTTCAGTTTAATTACAGTACCTGTCAAACTAATACTATAGTGCCAAAAGTAACAGTATTCTTAGATGGTGGTGGTGGGGGGGGGGTGTCATTGTTTTATTGATACCACACATTGGGAATCCAAATAAAGGCCAATATTGGTCTACATAGTATAAATAAAATTCTCACAGTATAGAAAAGATTCAGGATCAGATACACTTCACCCAATCCACTCCACCTTATACCTGTACAGTACAACGATGTGGAGTGGCCAAAATTGTGGGAGAAATGTCAATATAGGTCCATACAATAAGTTAACCCAGCCTTGTGCATAAAGGAAGTTGCTATAAAGCACACTTAATTATAAAGTTTACGATGCCCCCCAACCCCGCCGTGTAACAGCTTGACCATAACTGGAAACATGGATCCCTGATTATCAAAAATGCATTGTTCCATATCAGTTGACCTTCAGACATTTCTGTGTATACAAATAGTTTTATTCTTTTTATATGTATGCTTGACATACGTTTAATGTCACTATAAACCACTTTGCATTGATAATATCACTGAAATAAATTGTGGGTGAATTATGGTAATATCTTGCTGAAACGCTTTGTGCTCTCTTTTTACTACATGTGACTGAGACTGAGAGTGGCTTATATATTAAAGTAGGTCATGATAATCTAGTGACTTCAGTGAGCTTCCCCCTTAGGTGGTACTTTACTATCAGAGTCCTGATGGACCATGTTTACATGCTCTACAGACTGTCGGGAGCGTTTCAAATGTGTTCATCTGAGGGGAACGTTTCATAACTTATAACTACTGCATAGCTAACGTTGTTTACAATTGTTGGTTTTAGGTTTGTTTTTTTACACTGTTTTGTTGTTTGGTATTATTGGCACATACAGTATGTTTTGTCCTCCCCTGTGGGACATTGCCCTTGGATTTAAATGCTCTACAAAGACAGATGGGTCATTGTTATGCACAGAACCTGACTGGAGATATCATCACATAACAATCATTTGCAAGAAGAGGAAGTGCTATCAGTGATATAATTCCTTTTGGCATAGCAATGTGAATGTTTAGATGCTGGATATCAACCAAGCTGCAGGTATGTGTGTTGGCCTGTATATGGCCTGCTAAAGCAGTGGAATTAAGACAGCATGTCTGTATCCTAAATGGCACCTTGTTCCGTTTTAGTGCAACATTTTTCCCAGGGCATCTATTTTTTTGACTAGAAGTCCTGCAGTAGCTAGGTAAAAGGGTGTCATTTAAAATGTACCCCATGCCAAGCTGAGATGCATTTACCCACTAGATCACCACTAGAACACCTAGAATCCCCACAACCCAAAGCAGCCAGGTTGGTATAGATGGTTCTGATATAAGTGGTGGTCTGGCGGAGAGCATGGAGGATAGAGTGGTGTGACTGCAAGACTATGCTGCGAGAGAGATGCAAACAAACAAGTGAGCGAGATTGAAGGAGATACGGGGGAAGTGAGAGCGCGCGCAAAAGAACGAACAATATGAACGTGCCAGTCGGCGAAGACCGAAACAAGAGAGCGAGACGGAGAGAGAGAGAGCATGCAGAAAAAGAGGGAGACAGGACAGCGCGAGGGAGAGATCTGGAGAGAATTACATTTCTTAAAGTACACCTGCTGTTAGAACTGAATCTCAAGTTGGCTTTTCTTCCCGTACAATGGTGCATCGCTAAGATGTATTCAGAGCAACTGCACTAGAGGGATACAGGATATTTCTGTGGAGAAAGCAGTTATTGGAGAGAGAGGTACATTCTACTCTTTTTGCATTAAAGTAATTTGTTTAAATTTTATTGAAATTTGTTGCTTTATAATGTTACATTATTATTGTGTGAGACTGTGTGTTTCTGCATGGCTTTAAGTGTGTGTATGTGAGTGACTGAGTGACCATGTGTGAGTGACCGTAGCTGTGAGCATATAACTGTAATTGTGTGCCAATGCATTGTGCAGGTCTGCATTATTCATGCTTTTACACAAGTCTGTGCATTTAAACCTGCCTATATGTGACAGGACTCAGCAGAATGTTGAATGTATGAAATACTGTAAATACTAGGAATCAGAGCCCAGTCAGAGAAGAAAAACAACCATGTATTTGAATGACTGTTTTTGCTAAATGTTGATATTCAGTGACGATTAGCCTTTATTAATACACCCTCTCCTTTAGTCAGATCATGTTTCAGTGTATTAATTTACACTCTCCTTTAGTCAAATCATGTTTCAGTGTATTAATTTACCCTTAACTTTAGTCAGATCATGTTTCAGTGTAATAATTTACCCTCTCCTTTAGTCAAATCATGTTTCAATGTAATAATTTACCCTCTCCTTTAGTCAAATCATGTTTCAGTCTATTAATTTACCCTTTACTTTAGTCAGATCATGTTTCAGTGTATTAATTTACACTCTCCTTTGGTCAGATCATGTTTCAGTGTATTAATTTACCCTTTACTTTAGTCAGATCATGTTTCAGTGTATTAATTTACCGTCTCCTTTAGTCAGATCATGTTTCAGTCTATTAATTTACCCTTTAATTTAGTCAGATCATGTTTCAGTGTATTAATTTACCCTCTCCTTTAGTCAGATCATGTTTCAGTGTATTATGTTATGCTCTGCTTTAGTCAGATCATGTTTCAGTGTATTAATTTACCCTTTACTTTAGTCAGATCATGTTTCAGTGTAATAATTTACCCTCTCCTTTGGTCAGATCATGTTTTACCCTTTACTTTAGTCAGATCATGTTTCAGTGTATTAATTTACCCTCTCCTTTAGTCAGATCATGTTTCAGTGTATTATGTTATGCTCTGCTTTAGTCAGATCATGTTTCAGTGTATTATGTTATGCTCTGCTTTAGTCAGATCATGTTTCAGTGTATTATGTTATGCTCTGCTTTAGTCAGATCATGTTTCAGTGTATTAATTCACCCTCTCCTTTAGTCAGATCATGTTTCAGTGTATTAATTTACCCTCTCCTTTAGTCAGATCATATTTCAGTGTATTCATTTACCTTCTACTTTAGTCAGATCATGTTTCAGTGTATTATGTTATGCTCTGCTTTAGTCAGATCATGTTTCAGTGTATTAATATATCCTCTCCTTTTGTCAGATCATGTTTCAGTGTATTAATTTACCCTTTACTTTAGTCAGATCATGTCTCAGTGTATTAATTTACCCTCTCCTTTAGTCAGATCATGTTTCAGTCTATTAATTTACCCTTTACTTTAGTCAGATCATGTTTCAGTGTATTATGTTATGCTCTCCTTTAGTCAGATCATGTTTCAGTGTATTCATTTACCCTCTCTTCTAGTCTGGCCCATGTGTCAGTGTCTGTCTACTTTGTGTATGTCTTCTTTTGTCTTAGTATTCCTGCCGGCAATGTAACTAACACCAGAAAAGACAACCGTTTCACACATCGTATCACCTGAGCAAATGAGATGCAGGATCATAAGTGTGAATATTTATTAAATAAATAATCACAGGATTCTATAAATAAGACTCAAAAGTCAAATATTAAAATACAGAATATGTGAAGGATAAATACCGATGGTATATATATTATCATGGAAAATATTGATTATACATTAATTTTACATTCATAATACAAAC
The DNA here is from genome assembly GCA_016801145.1 of Umbra pygmaea. Taxonomy (NCBI): domain Eukaryota; kingdom Metazoa; phylum Chordata; class Actinopteri; order Esociformes; family Umbridae; genus Umbra; species Umbra pygmaea. Next base: position 14,904 of record JACXGM010001556.1, read on the forward strand.
ATCAGGTTTATATCTTAAAGGTAATTTGACGGAACAAAAGTGTTTACCGCAGCTTTCAATACACATATAAAGGTTACCACACATTTACAGTACCTGTGGTTTTTAATCATACTTTCATTTGAACATCTGGTCATTATTTCTCTCACCATTGACATCACACAGTCGTTATTTCTGTTTTTTGTCTATGGACATAATCCAGTCATTCACTGAATTTATGGACAATCTAGGGTCGTTTGTTATAAATGTTTTGTTGCCATGCAATTACAAAAAAATTGTGTAGTAATTAAAGTGGCTGTGCTCAATACAAAATGGTATATATATCATAAATGTGTGTATATATATATATATATATATGTGTATATGTGTATATGTGTATATGTGTGTGTGTGTGTGTGTGTGTGTGTGTGTGTGTGTGTGTGTGTGTGTGTGTGTATATATATATATATATATACACACACACACCGTCTTCTCCCTCCAGAGCTGTCGCAGCCATCAACAAAATAATTTCACCTAGTGATGAGGCCATGGCATTTACCTGAAGAAGACTACTACAAGGATGTACCAAGGATCCCAGCTTTATGTTCAGTTGTAGTACCAAGGATCCCTGCTTTATGTTCAGTTGTAGTACCAAGGATCCCAGCTTTATGTTCAGTTGTAGTACCAAGGATCCCTGCTTTATGTTCAGTTGTAGTACCAAGGATCCCTGCTTTATGTTCAGTTGTAGTACCAAGGATCCCAGCTTTATGTTCAGTTGTAGTACCAAGGATCCCTGCTTTATGTTCAGTTGTAGTACCAAGAATCCCAGCTATTTGTTCATTTGTAATACCAAGGATACAAGATTTATGTTCAGGGTACAACATTGCTGAATATGCTGATATACCACATTGCTTAGTTTTATATTTCACTCTCACATCCTTTAACTCTCTGAATGTCTGAAGCAGTTCATAATGCCACTCGCATAAGGATTGATTATAGTTTATAGACTGTTGGCGTGTCAGTGACCCACTTTGCTTCCTCTGTGTTTACTTCCCTGCATGTTGGTCCGTGTCTCCATACAGTGACTCCTTCACAGAGAGCTAGTGGGGACATTCTGAAAGCCCTCTGTGAATTACTCAGATGGTTAAAGATAACGGATTGACTGAGGGCATGGATTTAGGGACCTGCCATGCAGATGGCAAAGTGTAAGAGGTATACTGAAAAGCTTCCACATTTTTTCATTCCCTTAACTCTCATGGGGAGAATATACTGTAAAATGTTTCTTCGCAAATTGTGCCAGGTCTCAAACCAGTGATGAATTGTTCCCTGAAGGATGCATGTTTTGCATAACCACAGACAAAGTGTAGTTGTAGTAACTCCAAAAATATGGCTACAGCTTGAACATTCATTTATCAGGAGAGGCAGAGTAACTAAACTTAGCAATGCATTAATTTGTGTTATAAGCCTTCATCCTTTGGCTATATACAATTAATCACACTGTGTTTTCTGCTGAATTAATTGGAGGAGAACCAGTGGGCTTTGGGTTTAAGACCCTCAGGTTGGTCACCCCAATTCTTGTACAGTATATGAGTCACAGTTGCATGTGTGATTTCCAACATTTATAAGACACTATCACCTTTCCCATCTTAGATTACGAAGCAGTGTGCGCCTATCAAAATGAACCTGCTTAGAATGTATTCGAGCCTCTGCATTTTGCAGTGGTCTAAGTTCTTGCCTCACAGCGCAACTGTGTCACTGTGGCCAGGGTTTATTTCCTGGCCACGGCATTACAGTTATGGCTGGGGACTCAGCTAGGGAAGATCTTTTTTAACAGGAATACCCAGGGTAGATGGGTAAGTAGTCAGACCCTTGTCACATCACACTTGAGCAACTCCATCTGTGGAAGTCGGGCACCGGTGAATTCAAACATGGTTGCATAGTTGGCGAATGTGTACACAGTAAAAACGTTGGTGTTAAATCAACACCCTATGTGTTAAATTAACACTCTTCAGTGTGTATATAGGTCTACTGGACCTATATAAACACTGAGGGCCCTATCTTACACCCAGCGCAATTGACTTTTTACACAAACGCATGTATCATTCCTATCTTGCACCCGACACATATGCGACTTTTCCCTCCACAGACGTGCGTCGGTAAATTAGGGAATGAACTTGCGTTCGTTGGGCTGTTCAGCGAAAAGAAGAGGCGTGTTCTGGCGCAAACGTTCCCTGGTGCTATGTTGCAGTTACCGAAAACAATTCCGCCACTGACCAGGAAAAACCTGGTTAAAAGTCAGTGTCATATTATTCATATGCTATTTTAAGGGTGCATGCTTGGCCATAATGTAGCGTGTGCACAACGCGCATACACTTTGCTCCTGTCATCTACACAAATGCAGCAGTTCCCATTATTGCAATACATATTACATACATAATTTGAAGGAAAAATATTACCACGCCAGTGAAATCATATTGGTGTCCGAAGATGTGAAAAAATAGGCATACATCTAGTGTATACTTTTAACCAAATTATTCAGAATTAATTATTCACACTGATATCAACCGCAAGGGAAACCATTCAATCAACATACAAGTCATTTGCAATGCTAATAGTAGAATCACCCATGTCTTTGCGAATTACCCTGACTCAAGCCACTACTCATTTATGGGAAACTCTGCCGTATTTTAGGGGAATCCCCCCCTTGGACGGGCGGCTGTGAAGGGGACAACGCTATCCGTTAAACACATGGCTGATGATGACATTTGAATCATGGATGTGTTTATGACATAAATTAGGAAATATTAGAGGACTTAAGGAGACGTGATGTTGAAATGCATGTGCCGTTGCCACTTAACCCAAATAAACCAAGCAGCAGAACAGGAGAGGAGAGCTTATTTGACAGAAGAGTGAGGCAAGCGAAGTAAACTCGCTCTAATGTTAGACTACATGGCAAAAATATTGCCATGCATTCATAACCTCATGATTTAGTGAGAGTGAGCCCAAAACATCGGAAAGTATGTCCTGTAACATTTCAAGACAAATCAATAGCAATCCACCGTTATAATAGCAATCTGCCATGGAACAAGCGTTCCTGCTCTTAAAGGGAATGTGAGATGACGCTCTGATTGGTTTATTGCACGTTAAGCCCAAACCACACCTATGACTAATGAAGCTACTTCAGACCTACCCATTTTAGATTTGCGTCGGGCGCAAGAGTAATTTATCCCGCCGGTAAAATAGCAACAGTGCCCGGGACCCTCCCACAATGTCACTTGCGTTTTGCTTTTAATACTTGCGTTTCAGATCATTAAAATAGGGCCCTGAGAGTTTTGCTGTGTAACCTCCCACTTATGAACCGACTTAACAGTGGGCTCCAAAATTACTGTACTGGCACTCCTGACTGGCAATGCATAAACAATATTGTAAAAATATAATCATTATAGAACTCAAAATACCAACGTCAGAAACACTGTACTTTATTAAATGAGTGCTCTAGACCCCTAAACACCTCAAAATCGTTGTGCCGGACAGTCATTAAATACACCTTCTCATCGCGTTTGGTAATTCTCATCTTGGCCACCGTAAGTTTAAAAATTTCACTATAGTGACATCACTGTTGTGACTTTTGAAAACTACAGCTAAACCTGGGAGGTGCTCATTTGACTTCCATATCTTTTTTTTGTCGTGCCCCTGAATCACGTTGATTACCTCAGTCAAGTTGAAAATCCTCATTGCATTCTTCTGTTAAATAGCTCCATAGCTATATACACTGCTCAAAAAAATTAAGGGAACACTAAGATAACACATCCTAGATCTGAATGAATGAACTAATCTTATGAAATACTTTAATCTTTACATCAGCAGCATAGAGCCCTATAGTGCACTGCTGGTTTGCTTCTAAAGCTAAACATGGTCGTGCCTGGTTAAACCCTGGATGGGAGACTAGTGCTGCTGGAAGTGGTGTTGGAGGGCCAGTAGGGGGCACTCTTCCCTCCAGTCTAAATATCATTCCCAATGCCCCAGTGTAGTGATGGGGACATCTGCCCTGTGTAGGGTGCCATCTTTCGGATGGAACGTTAAAAGGGTGTCCTGACTCTCTGTGGTCATTAAAAAATCCCATGTCACTTATCGTAAGAGTAGGGGTTTTAACCCTGGTGTCATGGCCAAATTCCCAACCAAGCCTCTCACTTCAATCATGGCCAGCTAATAATCCCCCTCATTCCTAATTGGCATATATAACTACTCACCTCTCCAGCTGATGTGTGGTGAGCGTTTTGGCGCAAAATGGCTGCCGTGCATCACCCAAGTGGGTGCTACACATTGGTGGTGGATGAGGCGGGCTTTCCCCCTCACTGTGTAAAGCGCTTTGAGTTCCTTGGAAGAATAAGTGTAATGCATCATCATTATTATTATTGTAACATAGTTGAATGTGCTGACAACAAAATCACACAAAAAGGCTCAGTAGTGTGTGTGGCCTCCACGTCCCCTTATGACCTCTTTACAATGCTTGGGCATGCTCCTGATGAGGTGGCGGATGGTCTCCTGAGAGATGTCCTCCCAGACCTGGACTAAAGCATCCGCCAACTCCTGGACAGTCTGTGGTGCAACGTGGCATTGGTGGATGGAGCGAGACATGATCTCCCAGATGTGCTCAATGGGATTCAGGTCTGGGGAACGGGCCGGCTAGTCCATAGCATCAATGCCTTTCTCTTGCAGGAACTGTTGACACACTCCAGCCACATGAGGTCTAGCATTGTCTTGCATTAGGAGGAACCCAGGGCCAACCGCACCAGCATATGGTCTCACAAGAGGTCTGAGGATCTCATCTTGGTACCTAATGGCAGTTATTTTAACATTACTGACCCACCACCAAACCGGTCATGCTGGAGGATGTTGCAGGCAGCAGAACGTTCTCCATGGCGTCTCCAGACTCTGTCACGTCTGTCACATGTGCTCAGTGTGAACCTGCTTTCATCTGTGAAAAGCACAGTGCCAGTGGCAAATTTTCTGTCATGGAGTCTGTTTTTGACAGTTTGAGTGGACACATGCACATTTGTGGCCTGCTGGAGGTCATTTTGCAGGGCTCTGGCAGTGCTCCTCCTGCTCCTCCTTGGACAAAGGCAGAGGTAGCAGTCCTGCTGCTGGGTTGTTGCCCTCCTACGGCCTCCTCCACGTCTCCTGATGTACTGGCCTGTCTCCTGGTAGCGCCTCCATGCTATGGACACTATGCTGACAGACACAGCACACCTTCTTGCCACAGCTCGCATTGATGTGCCATCCTGGATGAGCTGCACTACCTGAGCCATTTGTGTGGGTTGCTGACCCCGTCTCATGCGACCACTAGAGTGAAAAATCACGAAGATGACAGATTTGATGTGTTTCCCACTTTTGCAGCAACTTTTCTCTGCAGACAGGGTGCCCATCCTCGATTAAATTGCCCTCAGGACTATTGTAATAGCCAAAATATGACCACATCTCAGATTTTGTCCTCTTGGATGGCTGAAAAATCTCCCGAGCGCTGTCACTGCCTTCTGCCTTGACTTCTCGTGCAAAAAACAACGTTGCATGCGCGCACCTGCGTCAGACTGATTCTGACTGGACAGGATTTACCGTGAGTCTTCAAAATCACGGTAATCAAAGACGGTTTTAATGAAAATTACATTTTAAACGGTAATACTAACCGTACGGACATTTTATTGTGGTTTACCGTGAAACCGGTAATCGTCCCATCCCTACTCATCACTAAACAAGACTGTTTGAAAATTAGTCTTCATGTATTTCTGGGCACACTGCAACCATTTCTGCTTGTGAGCATTGGTTGGGGGTGGCTGAATAGTAGGTTTATGCACAACTGCAAGCCAAACACCTTGAGGTTCGCGGGACTCCAGAGACACCAGTAGCTTCAAATACCTGTTTGCTGCTTTGTAAGGGCATCTTAGCAGCTGCTCTCTTAATCCAATGAATTTGTCTGACAGTAACCTTCTTCATTATGCCTTTATCTGCACAAACCCGTCTGTACCCGTCTGAATCAGCCACAAATCTCTTCACAGATCACGCTTAAGTTTTCATGAAATATCTAATGTTTTCATACCTTGTCCAAGGCATTGCACTATTTTATGCTTTTCCGCAGCAGAGAGATCCTTTTTCTTTCCCATATTGCTTGAAACCTGTGGCCTGCTTAATAATGTGGAACATCCTTCTTAAGTAGTTTTCCTTTAATTGGGCTCACCTGGCAAACTAATTATCACAGGTTTCTGAGATTGATTTCAGTGATCCATAGAGCCCGGAGACACAATACCATCCATGAGTTTGATTGAAAAACATAATATTTAATGTTAATTCAAATTTGCATAATAATTTGGAATGCAGTGAAGTTGGTGAGAAGTAATCATTGAAAGTATCAGTAGAAAATACTGTATGTGAAATAGCTAGGTCCTAATGGAAGGCAATAGCTGATTTAGCATGGCTGGGGTGGTTAATACTTTAAGTAAATACTTGGACAAACGGCATGTAAAATATATAATGAAGGTTATTCTCAAGCGAGATCACACACAGAGGACAACATGTATTGCCCAGCAGCCGAGAGTAGCAGCCATCAGGCAAGTGTTATTTAAAAATACTTCTGGTGTACTTACAAATGTTTCAATGCAGAACCTAATTGTACTACTGTAAAAGTTTGGTAACATTCCCGGCATTATTAGTGGGGTTATTTACAAGATACCAACTTGGTTCCATTAGCGCCTACGCTAAACCATTTGTCTGATCGCGCTAACTCGACCAATGTTATAACAAGGGTAAAAAGCTTAGGGGGGGTTGTTTGGCTCGAGGTCAAGGTGCAAATGACCCTAGGTTTATATTACTCCGAACCATCACTTTAAGGAACACATTTGGAGGGATTTTGGACCATTCCTCCATGCTGATCCTTTGAAGATCCTTCACATTCTTGGGTTAGCGCTGATCAACTGCCCTCTTCAACTCAGCCCACAGGTTTTTGGGTGGATTGAGGTCTGGCAACTGAGATGCTATGGCAGAACCTTTTGTCACAGAACCATTTCTGTGTGGATCTTGGGGTATGTTTTGGGTCATTGTTGGAAAGTCTTCTGGCAGAGGCAAACAGATTGTCAGCTAAAATTTCCTAATACTTTTTTCCTTAATACTTTTCCTAATAATTGTTTATGCCATCAATCTTGACCAGTGTCCCTGAACCTTTGGAATTTAAACAGCCCCCAAACATCACTGACCCACCACCATATTTCACTGTGGGTATGAGATGCCTCTCCTTGTATTCATCTCTGTTTCAACGCCAAACATGCCAATTCTGTATCTGACCAAAACATTCAATGTTGGTCTCATTTGACCAGAGCACCTTCTTCCAGTTGTTACGTCCCCTGGTATAAGTGTATCATTGTTTGTGTATGCCCTATTCTGTGTACTGTGTGTTTGTTCTGTTCAGTTTCCCCACAGGTGGTGTAGATCAGTCCAATCCTCACTTATCACTGGCTCCTCCCTTCCATAATCTGGTTTACGTGGTTGCATTCAGGTTGCATTCATCAACAAATATCCCATCATGCCTTATACAGCATATAATGTGCCGTTTTGATTGTTTTTCTCTCTCTGGTTAGGCTGCCTATGTGTGAGCTCGATGACTGTTTTGTGCTTAATGAGTAAGCTCTCTCTGGTTGTGTAGGGGGCTACTCACTGTGGTTAGGTTGGCCCTTTTTGATAGTTAATGGTTTAGTAATTGTGTGGTGAGTCAGAGTTTGGTATTGGTGAGTGTTGTTAGGCCTAATAGAGTGCTTAATCAGTATTCTATAGCGTGTTTTGTATTAGTAATATTGCTAATTCTGTCTGTCATTAATTGTACATTCTAAACCTATTCCAAATGTAACCCCGTTTGGCAGGTAGCGGTTTAGGTAGTTTTAAGTTCTAGTTTAGGGCTCACAAATAAGGCATGACAAAGCTTCTTATATGTACTCTGTAAAATGGCTTGTCCAGGTGACGCCAGACCAGTGGAGTTTCTGCACTCCTGGCTTCACAGCATTGACAGCTGAGACATTACAATCAGCTGGTGCAGTGTGTAATCATGACAGCGTTTATGAGTAGGTTGCCAATGTGATGAATGTCTACCAAAACATTCTAAATCTTCACCTCACTCAACACACTTCTGTACATGCCATATCACAATGAGTATTCTATGACTAGCAACAAAATTCTCCTGCCACAGACATTCTGTGCTGATCTTAAGAAGGCTGTTGATGGAACAGGTTCATTAAAGGCCGCTATTTTCAGAAACTCCTGGATGGTTGTTTACTGCAATGGGGAGAACACGGAAAGCTTGGTAGTGACGAGCCTTGTTGATTTTGTCAATAACACTGTGCCAGAAACCTGTTGTGAAATGGCATCCTATTACATATAGTATAGAGTGATTACAGCTCTTGAAAAAATGTGATGAAGTGGAAGATGGATGTTCATAAGGCATCAAACAAAGCCGAGCAGCTTGATTTTTGTTGTGCCAGGAGTAGCATAATGTCACTCAACATCAATGAATCAATCACAATTTTTTTCACTCTTCCTAAATTTGCACATTAGTACTGTGTTTAATAAAAAGGAATATTCACTTATTTTCTTTGCAATATAAATGGTCTGACATCATTGCATCTTTATTTGTTATATATTTTTTTTTTTTCTCATCCCTTCACAATTCCCACTGACCCTGCCTTGTGGGCAGCTAGGCAACTCCTTGGAAAGATCTGTGGGATGGCGAGGGGCGCGCACATGGATAATTCAGCCACGTCATCCAGTCGGCGATTCTTTTCGAACTGCTCATCCAACACGGAAGCCTTTATTCAGATCATGCGTGGGATGATTACGTTAACCAACAATACTTACACAACTGAATTTACAGGTGTCTGATCTGAACACAAGGAGTAGCTGGAGAGCGACATGGCAGGATAGATAATCTGATGTATGTAGCCCAAATCCCAGGCAGCACTATGCCAATTTGGCCTGCCTTTTGCAGGGAGTCCGGGGAACCCATAGTCAGTCTTGAACCACTGACTATCATGACGCAGACTGTCCTGCAATGCCGCAACTAAACCCACTATGTAACGCAGACCCATTTTATTTGTTATTTTTACCAGTTGTCATTTTCTACAAATAAATGCTCTCAATAAAAATATTTTTATTTTGAATTTGAGAGAAATGTATGGAATTGTTATGGAATAAAACACAAGTTTTAATTTTACCCAAGTTTTAATTTTACCCCAACACATACCTATCAATAGTAAAATCTTAGAAATTTATTATTTTGCAGTGGTCTCTTAAATTTAATACCTTATGTATTATTGTAGCCTTGCCTCAGTGCGACAACTCCAGCTGGTGCCACATAGATCGAAATGTTTCATCCATTGCAAATTTTACCAAGCTGTGCTGCATCCTTCACCCCAGGCGGTGATGTTAAATTTGGAGCAGGCAGAATACTTTCTGACACCATTGAACTTATGGCTTGTTAAAATAGAGCCCTGGTGTACAAATCAAATGAAAATATGCTCCAGCAATCTAATGTGGTGTCAAAGTTGACTTGGCGTGCCTTGGTCTGAGGGTTTTTCGAAGTCATTCTGTACAACTCTGTTTCATATTGCACCCCAGTGATTACATCTAAAGGACATTGTGCAAACAGCCTAATGATTGTGTAATATGAATTGTGAAAATGTAATCAAATCGCATTAGTCTTACTGTAGAAATAATCTTGCCCGGTGAAATGAGATGCATCAACCCTGGTTACATAATGTCTAATCAGACACTATTATGGTTGGTTAGGTCCATTAAATTGCCTGACCTCTGAGGATGCCCCTAGACAATTTTCCCAGTTTTATAAATGTATTTTTTCCCCCCAAGATATAGCTTGCTAGCATTAGCCATTACAATGACATTGCTTGATGCCTTTTGAAATACAGTATATCCCTAGTTTCCCTACAGTGATTTGAGTAACAATGTGTGCACAATTATTAGGCAAGTTGTATTCTTGACTACAGTGCTCTCGGTCAATCCAAAGTGTAAATAAACCTCAAACCTGAATAGGTAAGAAAGTAAAAGTGAGGTCTTTGCTTTCTTTGGAGAATATCAATGTGTGCACAATTGTTGGGTAACTATTAGTGTGCAGAGTAATTATGCAACTAAAAGAAAAACTAAAAGTTCCCCATCTCACTTCTCACTTTCATCTGTTAAAGTGAGAATAATAAACAAACAACTCAAAATGTACAAATAAACATTTCTGACATTTCAAAACAAATCATACAAATAGCTACCCTTCTTTTCAAAACCAGTCATAAGCCTTTAAATCATTGTCTGGTTCAAACTGCCAACAGAAATGATTTTTTCCAACTTCACACTTTGCTGAATAAATAATATATGTTCAATCAGGGGAGGATATCACATTAACAATATATCACTGATTGAGCGATGGTATTTTGTGTTTAGAAACAATTGAATAATGAAGTAAGTAATTTTTGATGACTTGCTCACCAGCACTTTGGTCAGGAAGGAGCTTGTGAGCTGGGTTTTCCTCCTCCTCACATTAACCATATATCACTGATTGAGCGATGGTATTTTGTGTTTAGAAACAATTGGATAATGAAGATAAGGTACATCTTAACCATGCAACCGACATTTATCAAAGAAAATGTATATGTTATGTACCAAAAGCATTTGGGCTTCCCGAGTGTGGGGTTTTCTTTTTCTGAAGTAACAGTAGTTTTTCACGCAGTTATTGAATCTTTATTTCACAAAGTTGTATCAAACGCATTCATGTGGACAGACCCATATAGCCTTATGCCGTAGCAATCGCGCTAGCTCAAACCTGTTCTCCCTCAGTGGGAGAGCTGCCTGATGAAAGAGACAGCTGAATAATTAATTGAAGCAATTTAGGACATTCGGCATTCTGCTGATGTGGACTATCTGTCTGACATCTCAACTCACTAACTGTACCATCACAAATCTGTTTTCACCTGTATGCTCAAGTGCCTTTAAAATGGTATAATAGATGTCAACAATATATAATTACAATTCAAAGGAAATATGATTTCTCTTTTGTCAATTATCATTTGGAAGTATTTGTCATGTAAGCCCTCTACAGCAGGGGTCATCAACTCCGGTCCTGAAGGGCCGAAACACTTCAGATTTTATTTTACCTAGTAGTTAATTGCAATCACCCAGGTATAAACCAGTCCCTCATTAGAAAGAGAGAACAAAAATCAGAAGTGTTTCGGCCTTCCAGGACTGGAGTTGATGAACCCTGCTCTACAGTGTCTACACAGAAAATGGCACAAACTAGGTGTTGAAAAAGCAGCTACATTAACTGAAAATGTGAATTTTAACTCCCATTTTTAGACCTGTCCATCCAGTGGAATTAACTATAACCAGATACATGCTTACGTATTAGTGTCCTAACCCAATGGTGCCTGACAGAGAGACAGATAGGCACAGTAATTTACTAAGTTTATTATTAAGCATCTAAATCGATCACCAGAAAAATCAGAATAATTTTAATTGTCACTTGTGCCAGTTACAATCTGTTCCTTTTACAGTGAAATGCTTGGTTACAAATTATTTCGCTATCGATGCAAATCGTTGTAATAGTACGACAATGTGTCACTGGAGCAATATAAACAAATTAAACAGGTAAGAATACACTGGATTTAAGATTCAGTGCTATATACACAGGGATGTACAGGGTGATGCACTATCCAAAGAGCGGTGTATGTCAGTTCAGTAGTCTTATGGCTGTGTACACAAAAGGCAATGCTGCAGTGAAAAATGAATTGTTTATAGCAGTTGTCCATGATCACCTCCTTGGTTTTGCTATCGTTCAGAGAGAGGTTGTTGTCTTGGCACCATGATACAAGGTCATTGACCTGTTCCCCCTAGGCAGTATCATCCTCCGTGGTGAACAGGCCCACCAACTTAACAGCTAGTTACCATAGTGATCTAGTTAATGTTATAGCATGTGTGGTTTGGAATTAGCATTTTATAACTGATCCTGACCTTGGTGTAACTATACCCAATCAAACTGGCTTCATATTCCAAAGGTTTGGAATATGTGTTGTAGGTTAGTAGTGCCTATGACATGCATACCATTTTTATAGTCCAACATGCCAGTGATATAATAACCAAGCAACCAAACATTTTGTATACATTTTTTAGGATTGTTATACTTGACTGCTGATGCTTCTTTTTGTTTTGTGTACTGCTATATTCTTCAGACACTAAATGCACTTCCATCTTAAAAGGTAAAAAAAAAGCTTAATTAGCTTTTCTTGTAAACTGACATTATAATGTTAATTATAAATTGTATAAGAAATGTCTGTGTCCAAATGATATTGTTGCTTTTTGGTTTGTTTTAAATCATTACGTGATGTGGTGTTGATCAAGTTTGCTGTTTTAAGTTGTAAAGTCAGCCTTTAAAGACAGATTCTTTTTATGTATCTTTCTTGCTGTGTTTGAATAGCCATTTCAATCTTTTGTTAGTAATTTGAATCTTTTGTTAGTAATTTCAATCTTTTGTTAGTAATTTCAATCTTTCGTTAGTAATGGCTCACTACAATTTAATATCAGCCCATTCATTTCTACCACTAACACCAAATACACACTTCACTTCAGGCTGTAATTTACCAGTTTTCCATAGCAAACAATAAACTGTAACAGCAAGTATAATTTAATTAATCTGGTGAAAATGTAATTTTCATTTCATAGCCTCTCCACTGTCTCTGGAGTCCTTTCATCAGCTGACTCTGTTGTTGAGTGTTTGAAGAGTAGAGATGACTTTGCCCTAGATGAAAGCCTTAAACAACCCACAAGAGAATGGAAACAGCGTGCCACACGCAGCTCACAATGCACAATTTAATATCAGCCCGTTCATTTCTACCAGTACCACCAAATACACACTTCACTTCAGGCTGTACAAATCCATAGGGGGGAAATCTTCAAATGTCACCCTATTCCTGACACATCCCAATGGGCCCTGATGAAAAGTGGTGCACTATACCAGCATTCATGTAGTCAAACATGTTCATGTTCAAGCGCAGCCTCTTCAGCCTAAATGTATATCCTATTATAGCTGTTACATGCAAACAAGACTTCTAGTATACTATTTGTCTTTGTGTGCATGGTTTAACAACTACATAAGGCTAAACATTTGATGATTTTCTATCCAGTTTGACAAAGTCATTGCGAATCACTTGAACTGTCCATTACACTGTAATGACCAGGATAGGACAGAGGTATTTAAAAATCATGACAGTTTATCTACACAGTCATTATAATAGTAATTCATTTTTACCCTTTACAATGAACCAATAGCTGACCTAATCATAGACTCATCATAGGAAAGCAAAATCAGTTGTACTTTAATGACACAAGCTGCCATCATGTCTTGTTAAGCTATATCATTTTTTGTGCAAATGAATAAAAAAAATATTCTCTGTAACCCTGTTACAGCCAATATCACACTGACTTGTTTATTTACACAGTTGTATGCAAACGTTTAGGCACCCCTGACAAGTTCCATGATGAAATAATTGGGTGTTTGGATCATCAATTTTATTTTGTTCTATCAAATAACTGAAGGACACAGTAATATTTTGGTAGTGAAATGAGGTTCATTGGATCAACAGAAAATGTGCAATATGCATTGAAACCAAATTAAATTTGGGCAGCCATGTCATTTTGTTGATGTGAATACCTGTAACTACCTAGCACTGATTAATTGGAACACACAGTTGGTTTGGTGAGCTCATTAGGCCTTGAAATTAGACAGGTGCATCAAATCATAAGAAAAGGTATTTAAGGTGGCCAATTGCAAGTTGTTGTTTTCTTTGACCTTACTCTGAAAAGTGGCAACATGGGGGCCTCAAAACAACTCTCAAATGACCTTAAAACAAAGATTGTTCAACAATATAGTTTATGGGAAGGCTACAAAAACTATCGCAGAGATTAAAGGTGTCAGTGTCCACTGTGAAGAAATAGTGAGGAAATGGTAGACCAGAGGCACAGTTCTTGTTAAGGCCAGAAGAAGCAGGCAAAGTAAAATATTGAAGGCTAGTGAGAATGGTCAAAAACAGCCCACAGACCACCTCCAAAGACCTACAACATCATCTTGCTGCAGATGGTGTCACTGTGCATCGTTCAACAATTCAGTGCACTTTGCACAAGGAGAAGCTGTATGAGAGTGATGAGAAAGAAGCCTTTTCTGCACACACGCCACAAACAGAGTCGCTTGAGGTATGCAAATGCACATTGGGACAAGCCAGCTTCATTTTGGAAGAAGATGCTGTGGACTGATGAAACAAAGATGGAGTTATTTGGTCATAACAAGGGGCGTTATGCATGGCGGCAATAGAACACAGCGTTCAAAGACACACTTGCTACCCACTGTAAAATGTGGTTCCATCATGCTGTGGGGCTGTGTAGCCAGTACCGGTACTGGGAGTCTTGTTAAAGTTGAATGGTTGCATGGATTCCACTCAATATCAGCAGATACTTGAGAATAATGTAAAGGATTCAGTCACAAAGTTGAAGTTGAGCTGAGGCTGGATATTTTAACAAAACAACAACCCAAAACTCTGCTCAAAATCTGCTCTGGCGTCTATGCAGAGGCACAAGTACAATGTTCTGGAGTGGCCATCCCAGTCCCCAGACCTGAATATCATTGAATATCTGTGGGGGGATTTGAAGTGGGCTGTCCATGCTCAGCAACCATCAAGGAGGAATGTTTTTTTTTGCAACGAGGAACGTTCCAAAATTCCTTCATCCAGAATCCAGACACTCATTACAGCCTATAGGAAGCATCTAGAGGCTGTTATTTCTGTCACAGGAGGCTCAACTAAATATTGATGTGATATTTCTGTTATTTCTGCTATCAAGGGCAATCGTGTGACAGAGCAATAACAGTAGCACTCGCGCTAGCTTGACCCTGCTCTCCAGGAGTAGTGCGATAGTTACCGGAGTTCTGTATACAGTATGCTAAGCGGGAGGGGTAAAGCAGACCTCCCTTATGGGACGGACCTCCACAATATAGAGCTGCATGATGACAGTCATATAATTTTGAATCAGGTACATAGAGAAATTATAGATATTCATCATTGTTCCCTTTGAAATAGTAGCCTAAACCAAGTCATATGCATTAGGCAAGTGTTACAAAGAAAAGCAAGCGTTGTCTGTTTATTTAGAATGTAAACTGTTGTTTTCAGCTATCAAGTGCAATTACAATGGAACAATATTATAGTCTGTTTTTGTTTTGATGTATATTGCACATTTTCTGTTCATCCAATTTCTTTCACTACTGAAATATTACTGTGTCCTTCAGTAATTTGATAGATCAAAATGAAATTGCTAATCCAAACACCCAATTATTTATCAATGAAAATCATGGAAATTGTCAGGGGTGCCTAAACTTTTGCAAACAACTGTATACAAGTTTCAAAGGTTAATAAGTATAAGCATTTCTGCTAAAACAATATACAAAAGTAGCTCGAAGTCCAAGTATGTCCTTACCAGTGTTGCCACAGTTACTAGTAATCTGATTACTGATTACTCCTTTAAAAAGTAACTTAGTTAGATTACAAGTTACTTTATTAGTTACATTCAGCAGCTGCCGACAACACCCCGCCGCCTCAAAATATAAATGACGGGTTTGCCAACACTCACTTTATTGGAAGTGCATTTCTAACAGTAATGTCAATGTATCTCCTGACATTTTAAGTTGAAATTAAAAACTATTTCCTGAAAAACTGTTTTTATAAAAATAAAGACAGTCTTTCTTGACCTGAAATATTTAACTGTTAACACTGTAATGGCAAAACATACTATTTATAACCTACATTGTCTATAAATGTAACTAATAAATTATTTTTAACATGTTTTGTTTTTTTCAAAATACTAGCGCTAATTTTTAATCACTGCAATTATCATTGTTAATTCATTTTAAAGCTAGTGAATTGTAACAGGATGCTATTGTATTGGGTGTAAAGAAACAATAAGAGTATATGATAGCAAAAAAATAATTTAACATGTTTCTTATAACTTTTTATTAATAAGGTTAACAAATACTTTGTACACACAATTTCATTGAATATATTGTCAGTGTCTCATATGAAAACATGATTACATTTGAAAAACATTCACTACAGTCTGTTTTATCCAACAATAGACACATTTTAGCAACACATAAACACACACTACCTATCTATACTACAATGAATTAACAATGATTATTTTAATGAATAATGAGCACTATTATTTTGAAAAGGAAAAACCGAGTTTGTGTTTCTTGCATAAGTGTTGCCAGTCGAACGGTTCATGCCAATAGCTAGCGCAGGCTCTCATTGTCCTCATGTTGAAAACGTGTTTGTTGCATACGTGACTATTATATATTTTTACTAAGGACAATGACAAAAATAGTAACGCAGTGTCAATTGGATAAGTAACTTTAATCTGATCACTATTTTAGAAATAGTAAAGCGTTAGATTACTCGTTACTGAAAAAAGTAACAATGTTAGTCTACAGCAAACCTCAATGATAGTCTACAGCAACCCTCAATGTTAGTCTACAGCAAACCTCAATGATAGTCTACAGCAACCCTCAATGTTAGTCTACAGCAAACCTCATTGTTAGTCTACGGCAAACCTCAATGTTAGTTTACAGTAAATCTCAATGTTAGTTTACAGCAAAGATCTATGTTAGTCTACAGCAAACTTCAATGTTAGTCTACAGCAAACCTCAATGTTAGTCTACAGCAAACCTCAATGTAAGTCTACAGCAATGCTCAATGTTATTTTACAGCATACCTCAATGTTAGGCCACAGCGAACTTTACCAATCAATGCTTACTTGACCATCACTTTGAAACAGCTGCTCTTAACAGTCCATTGTACACTATAGTATACACAACTAAATACAGCCTTAGGCCTAATGTTTCAAATAATGACTTCAATCAGTGTATATTTCAGACAGACAGAGGCGGGAATAGAGAAAATTAATATGGCCTTGGGCATAATGTTTCAAATAATGACTTTACTCACTGTGTTTTAGGGAGAGTTAGAGGCATACTCTACAAGCTTCATGTACTGACGCCATGAATTAACTATTCTTACAATGATTGAGTATAATGTATTGGTCTATAGGGGTTGAGACAGAAGTGTTTAGTCATTCTTGACAGGAAACAGAGAGTCCTTGGTCAGATGTTAAGAAGGCAGTGTTGTGAGCAGCAGTATGAATCTACATGAGACTGTGACAGACAGCAGTGGACACTGATCATGTCAGTGACAAACTTTGTGTGTGTGTGTGTGTAAAAGTTTAGAGTGAGCTTTATATTTCACTCCAATAGGCTATTTTTAAGGAGAATAGCCATCTTTAACATGATGCTATGTTACACTTATTACTGTAACTACAGTAACACAATATTCAGTCACTTAGGTAGGGTAGCACTGAGATGTGTTATTTAAGCATACAAATTTACAAGCAATAAGTGTGAATAATGGCTGATCGTATGCATGACATATCACAGTGCCTGGACACCGCGTTCAGCGGCGGTACATTGGCAATAAATAACAAACACTCGAGATGACTTTTTGCTTTTATAAACTGGTTTCCAACATAATAAGAGCAGAAAAAAAAATGATATTATACCCTTGGTATACAGTCTTATATACCACATCTACCAACCAGTTCATTATATCACACTTTATAATAGGGCCCTATGGAAGTCAGAGTTTGTTGTTTTACATTTATTTTAACATAATATCATAAAACGCTATGCTGCGTCGCTTTTGCACAGTCATTACGAGATATTGTTTTTCTGAATATTTTGCATTATGTGGGAAAAGTCATTGAAGAACCATTAAATGTGTGGAAAAGCAGTGTGGATAATGTGGATGCTGGGTTTTCATTAACACAGAGGGATTCACAATGGTCTAATTATTTGATCTCTATCGGCAATAATCTGGCTGTGCCATGGTGCAGCTGAAATAGAAAGTCTATCACCTTATATGTTCAGCATGAAAGCTACAGCAAAATGAGTAGGTCAGTTGGCATGTTACCAAGCTGTATGCCCACTAAAGTTAAAATAATCTGCTAATCTATGAGCAGCTCTAGCTTCAACATTAACAGAACGACAACGCATAACAGATCCAGGAGTGTGTGGAAGGGCAACGAAGAAAGCGTATATCTCACACTACACTTCAATAGGTGCAGCTGGCTTAAATGTAATGCTGAATCTAAAAGCAGTCTGACATCTCTACATTTCAGACACTTCTGAATAACCAGCATACCCAAGGTTCCTTTTGGTCCCAGGGGTCGAGTCCGAGTGCACTGAAGTATTTGCAAATATTCGATGAAAGTTGGTGGTTTTGGAAGAGATCGTAGAGAAGATATTTTTCAAATTATTTTTATTCTGAGTTGTTATCTGATGTGAAGGGCATCCCCACTGTGTTGGCCTTGATCTGCAGAAAAATTTCAGGATCTCCCTCTCAGGACCAGTGACTAATTCAGCTCGTAGATGTGTTCCGAACCTCACCCTTACACACGCGATGGACACTAGAACTAATTGAATCCTATTGTGACGTAGAGGTGGATGTCTTTGGGCAGGTGGACACTTTTCCATGACGCCCACATAGGGAATACAGGGGGATTCAGACTGCAGTGGGAAACGTGCCTCCCATCACAGGGGAATAAACAAGTTATTCAATAAACAATAATCAAATAAGATAGTGATTCTCAAACCTCTCCTGGGGACCTCCAACCATGCCTTATTCTAGATGTACCTCTCAGATGCTACTACACCTGAATGAAAACTAATCATCAGGCCTTTACCTGCTTGAATCAAGTGAGCTAGTTCAGGTTTAAAAAAAAAAGTGAAATGGCTGGGGGTCCCCAGAAGAGATTTGAGAACCACTGATTTAGCAGACAAGTTTATAGATAGCTACATTTTTATACTGATTTCTTTGTCCTGGCTCCGTGTGGAAGTTGAAGTGCAGTCTTCTACCAACTGGGCTTCTTAAAGTCAATCAGAAGACCAGTGTCAAGCTCCATGTGTAAGTGTCTGTCTACATTATGTGTGGCTCTGTATTTTGTGTTTGTGTTATTTCTGAATCACATGTGTTTGTCTAGCTTATCTGTGTGTATAATGGTGATTTGGGGCTGTGAATACTGTTATGCATGTGTCTACACCATATTTAGCATGTAGTTACCTTACTTTGGTTAACTTCCTCTGACTTTTAGGTCATTCTCGTGTCACCAGGGGGTGCTGAAGAGCCCTCATGGAAATGGGCTAAAGACACTAACAGCTGGATGAGAAATTCACAATAGAGCATGTTTCCAGGTCAAGGATTGACACCAAACGATGCCAGGTGTAACATTAAACACCCCCATGCTCTACCTCAGGGATTGGAGTACTCAAAAAGATGGAACGGCGACCGCTTGCCAGATGTGTCTGATCAGTGAAGAGCAGTCCTTCTAGTGTGGTTGGAGTCAGGCGGGGAGGTGAAGACCCTGTGGAATAACAAACTTATACCAAGCGCCCATTCTTTATACTGCCCATTTCTCCAGACAAAACACCTGAGTTACTCCATCCTGTGAACCAACTCACACTCTGAAAGTCTGCCTGAATACAGGAGGCCCCTCCCCTGTGTTCATGTCTGTATGAGACAGTTGTTGGTGGGACAGAAGACCATGACGGAGACCCTGGGGCTCCCCTCCTTTCAGGTGCATGCCCCGGGGGACTGGGAGGATGGCAACCCAGGATTGGGAGCAGCCTCCGGGGTTGACACCGTTGAGGTACGCAGGAACCCTCCTGCCCTCTCCAGCTCGGCCACGCCATCCCTCCGTCGCAAGCGCTTTAAGATGCGCCGCATGAAGAACGTGCAGAGCGAGAGCAGCATGACCCCGGCTGAGACTGCCGCGACTGCCACGGTAAGGTCAGAGGTCATGTCTAAAGGACAGGGGTCGCACTCCTTCTCAGGGGCCATGGAGTATCTGCAGCTGCCATCCATTGAGATCACACCATCCAGTGACGAGGACACGGCCGCCACCTGGTCCAGCTGCTCCACGCCCAGTGCCTCACCGCGACGCAAACGCTTCCTGCTGCGACGCTGGCTAAACGTGCGCGAGAAGAAGGAGCACAGCAGTGATAGCAGGTCTGTATAGAAGCTCCCCGCTCAGTTGTCCCTTACATACAGCTACCACTGCACTGCCTTACGTCAGCTGCCGTCACTCCTCTACAAGGCGTACCCATCAATCTGTCTTGTATTACCATTTGAATGTGTTGACCTTTCAAAACTGAAAACGCACTGTACCGAGCTCTAATTTATAAAATCACAGGCAATCAATATTAATGCTCTGTAAACTGACTGAATAGCTTGATTATCACCCATCTAGTGACGGATTTACTGTAATAATAGACTGTTGTGCTTACAAAAAATCCAATGTCTACATTCTGCAAAAATGAAAACGTGTTGGTAGGTCAGGCCAGGAAATGCCGGGATGAGAGCAGCTGGATTTGAGACTCGGCTACGGGCAACAATGTTATAAATACTGGTGACAGAAAAGGCGGCGCAGCTGCTTCAGTGAAATGATTAATGTTATCTTGCTAATACAGCAACTCGCTACCTTGTGGATGAAGTGTTTATGTGAGGCACAACAATCGTGGTCGGGCAGCCTCCCAATTCATAAGAAGTTCCATTGGCGAAGCAAGCAAGATTAGGTTGCTCAAATATTAGACTTTTCATGCACATTATACAGATGGCAAATGCACATACATGTTTTGTGCACATTATATAGTTAGCATATGTGTCAAAATCTCTCTACTGACAGATGTTTGTAGCTTATATTCATTCTATCTGTTCTTAGTCAGAAATAGGGCTCAGCAACACAATATCGTATACTATTTTGGAATGTATGACTATAGTTCGTGAATGATGGCTGCACTAAATTCGGACAATGCCATTACAACACATTTCAACAGTGCAGGAGGGATTGTTCCCGAGACAATGATTCAGATTTGTGACCGCTGATGCCAAACTTATGGATATTCAACGCTCAAGCAAAATGCTTGCTAATGAAATTGCTCATTACTAATAACCTTGAAGGATAAGCCTGTGTATATTAGTGCTGTTGAGCTAAAACAGGTCTCCGCTTGATACTTTGTTTCTTTCTCTGAGGTGGCTGGGTTAGTACTCTCTAGCTCTGCCATGTCTAGATGTTGGGCCCGCCCTGCAACCTCATTGGATGTCACTTTGCAGCTCTGGTCTGATTGAAAGTTCTGTCAATCATACTTGGTGGACATTCTCTCCCCTATGGTAGCCATAGCGGTGAAAAACAACCAATGGGTTTCAAGCGAACTGCTGTTAGATAATGATTCTACTTAGATTGTGCATATAATATAAACAATATACTACAAACAAAAATTGTTTTGCAATCACAAAGTCACGGACTGGATTTTTATTAAAAAAATAATCACAGCTATTTGTCACTCAGGAATTATAGAAAATGTAATTTTACCAAATTAGCTTTAAAAACAAAAACAAATATTTTTTCCTATTTGCGAGCAAGTATTGAATACACTGAATTCATTACACTTTTACAATTTTGGATTCAAAAGTATTTCTCCATGGCTCAAGGTCGGGGCCCCGAGGGCCCCCATTTCCAATGTTACAACTACTGATGTGTACCACTTGTAACATTGGTTCTCCCCTGATGACTGTTGTAAGACATGAAGCCTTATCTCAGAGACAAATCACTCCTCCAGCTCATCTCTGAGGGTCAACTCAGCAGGCAAGTTGAGAAGTTCATTACAATGGTTAGTTCAGGACTTCACCAATGTCCTAGTCCAGCGACAATGACCTCCTTATGGATCAGAGCTCAAGGTAATGCAAGTATGCAGTGCTTTACTTTTGATTAGAAGGAACAGGTCATCGATTTAACGTAGTGCACTACACCGGGAATAATGTTCCATTTGGGACAGTAGTTGAATTAGTTGAAATTGCTGTATGAAATATTCAAAAACAAAACAGTTTTGTTAAGAGCTGAGTAATGTCCCAAATACCATTAATTCACAATTTAATACACTGCCTTTGACCAAAGCTCTTACAATCCTTACACTGTAGGGAAAAGGGTGCAGTTTGGGAGGTTGGCCTGATTTGCTAAATATAACACAAGCCTGCTGCTTACGTAGCCCAGTCAGCCTTTCGTTTTCCGGTACTCTTGACATGATTCCATCGCTTGGACTAGAGACTATTTCCGCACCCACGCCTCCTTGTTGTCATGGCGAAGCCTTGCCAAGTTGGCTACAGCAGAAACAGCCTCATGCCCAAGCTGCTCCGAGGGCATTGAGTCTATATGAAATGTTGCATTTATTGTTGTATTCTTTGTTGTGTGTGTGTACTGTAAGCCACATTTGTATCACTCTAGGTTAAACGTGAAGAGGTTTTCTTTTTGTTCTTGTTGTCGTCATTGTTTTTTGATGCCACATGCTCAGTGTTTGCATAGATTTTTGTACAACTTCTTACATCAGCAGAGCATTAAATTAGCTCTTGTCATAATAACATGACGTTTGCAAGAAATGTCATGGATTCTTTGACATTCTTTGACAATGAATTCGCTTCAGTAGCAGACTCCAAAGGGAAGCATGGAGCCTGTTACCATCAAGACATTGACAGCAAATGATGTGATATGTCACACCTGTCAGGCTGATTTCTCAACAGGTTTGGTGCTCTAAAATAGAGGTCTATTTATAAAAAGCAGTGTCATTTTTAAATGATGAAGCCAATATTTGCACACATAACCTCAAATAAAGCTGATCTTCTATATTTTAAACGCAGTAATTATTTTTATTTTTCGTAGTATAGAGAAAACAATAATGTTTTACGACACAATACTTAAGTAATGGCGTTGTACATCCAGACCTTTGTTTTTACTATACCATGAGAGAAAGTAAACAATCATCCTAGGTAATATCAACCAATCATGTTGTCCTAATGTGGCATGTTTAAACAAGCCTATGATATTATTTCTCAACCTG
This sequence comes from Umbra pygmaea, assembly GCA_016801145.1. NCBI lineage: Eukaryota > Metazoa > Chordata > Actinopteri > Esociformes > Umbridae > Umbra > Umbra pygmaea. The sequence continues at coordinate 37,951 of JACXGM010001556.1, forward strand.
CATGTAATTACCACAGATACTTGTGAATATTCAAGGCTTGCTCCAAAACTTTTGAGTGGTTGGCAACTTTTGTGATATTGGAATGTTTGTCAGTGTTGTGTGCCATGAACCATTCAACATTATCTAGATATATTATGTCTAAATTATATTAATTTAGCACCAAAATGAGGATTAAAAAATATTTCTTGGTCACTAAGAATGCATAATAATAACTTGTTTGCTGTCTTCCATCAAACACTGTTTAATACAATGCCCTGAACATATCTGATATTATCAAGTTAATAACTGAAAAAGTGATTAATGAAAAAGCACAGTCTTTGCTGCTCTCTAGTGGTGGATTTGTTGTAACTCTACATTTTAAGGAGGAACTGATTAGGTATACTTCAATCTCCCATGGGCAGAGTCTGCGGTATATATATATATATAGTCTCTGCCAGCAGTTGCTAAAATAAGTGAAATCATGATATGTAGTGTTGCTGTATTCTTTTGTTTTTGTCACTGATTATTTGGTTGAATCACGTTTGGGTGAAGGCGGTTTTTACACACGGAACACACCCTATGAGAAAAAATTGAAGGGAATCTTAGTTTTTGAATTTCCTTTTTGTTGATCTATTTTTGTGATCTTAGTTCATCAGATATAGGAAGTCTGATCCCTAAATGTAAATGTTACTTTGGAATGTTTTAGTAGAAGAACAGCTGGAATGATACTACACTTTAAATGTGACCCATTAAGCATAATATAAAACACAGTTTCTATACAATATAAGATAATACACAGTGTCTATATAATACAATATAACATAATATATTACACAGTTTCAATATAATATAACATGGTATAGCACACAGTTTCTATATAACATAATATAACATAATATAATACACAGTTTCTATACAATATAAGATAATACACAGCGTCTATATAATACAATATAACATAATATATTACACAGTTTCAATATAATATAACATGGTATAGCACACAGTTTCTATATAACATAAAATAATACACAGTTTCTATGTAGTATAATAAAATACACAGTTTCTATATAACATAGCATAATATAATACACCGTTGTTTTATAAAATATAATGCATAGTTTCTATATAATATAACATTATCTAATACAGTTTTATATAATATAATAAACAGTTTCTATATAATATAAAATAACATAATTCACAGTTTCTGTATAATATAACATACTATAATATACTGTTTTTATAATATAATATTACATAATATAATACACAGTTTCTATTCCAAAGGTACAGCATTTGCTTGGTCTATAAACATTTATCTCATCAGCATAGCGTCATGTAACTCCTCTTTTTATTAATTTGTGTGTGTGTGGGGGAGGGGGGGGGACTAGTAGTAAACTTGGGCATGGAGTTTACTAGAGCTTCACAGGTTGAACAACATCACAAAGCTGGTGGATGTCAGAGAACTTGCGCTCCTCCACCTTTATTTGAGGATGCCCCACAGATGCTCAGTAGGGTTTTGTCCATCACCTTTACCCTCAGCTTCTTTAGCAAGGCAGTGGTTGTCTTCGAGGTGTTATTGGGGTCGTTATCTTGTTGGAATACTGCCCTGCGGCTCCCGGTCTCCGAAGGGAAGGGATCATGCTCTGCTTCAGTATGTCACAGTACATGTTGGTATTCATGGTTCCCTCAATGAATTGTAGCTCCCCAGTGCCGGCAGCACTCATGCAGGCCCAGACCATGACACTCCCACCACCATGTTTGACTTTGGCCACACAAAATATTGACACTTTGAGCCCAATTTGGACATTCTCACTTAGGGGTGTACTCACTTTTGTCACCAGCGGTTTAGACCTTAATGGCTATTTAGTTATTTTGAGGGGACAGCAAATTTACACTGTCATACAACCAGCTGTACACTCACTACTTTACATTGTGGCAAAGTGTAATTTCTTCAGCACATTAAAAGTTAACAATATAACAATAATATCAAATATTTCCAAAAATGTGAGGGGTGTACTCACTTTTATGAGATACCGAATGTATGTACTGTATGTTCAGAATTCATTCATTCAATTATGTATTTACCATATAATCTTTGGGTTGTCGGTCAAGGGTTGATTGCATTCCTCCACTTCTATTCCTAAGAATCTCCCAGGGCCACCCATATAAAAATGTTCCCTAATGTTATATTACACGTACATGCTGTCTTTGTGAATAATACAGATAAGCCTGTACTCAATTAAAATGCATTTTAGTTCACTGTTTGATAAAAGTAATTGTAAGCAAACACAGCCTAGTATCCTCAAAACATGGTAAGAACTATAATTATAATATATCAATAGAATTTCCCCAGCCTTACATTGCTTTTTACAGAGACAATAGCAGAACTAATTAATTGTTTTAGCTGTGGGTTTCCTGTAACACCTATATAAACTTTTCTATGTGTCACATGCATACACAACTCCTGATTGTTCAGAAAACAACAGTTAATGTATATTCAAGCAGCTAATTGTGTCTCTCTGTGTCCCTAGAAGCTAACTCTGACTCTGTTTTCCCAGCAGCTAACTGTGGTTCATTGGCTTGTAATCATAGGGGAACCACTTTAAGTGCTATATAGCACCTATCTTTGTAAATGGTGCTATGTAGATCCATAAGAGGTGCCATATAGCACCTTAAACACCCCAAAGAACCGCTGAAGAACCAACCTGGGCTTAAAGGTTCTTTAAATGGCAGTAGTGCTATATAGCATCATAACCACCGCAAATAACCCCTGAAGAACCGCTGAAGAACCATTTGTTTTTAGAGTGTAGCAGCTAACTGTGAATCTGTTTTCCCAGCAGCTAACTGTGCCTCTCTGTGTCCCTAGAAGCTTACTGTGACTCTTTGTTTTCCCAGCAGCTAACTGTGCCTCTGTGTCCCTAGAAGCTTACTGTCACTCTCTGTTTTCCCAGCAGCTAACTGTGCCTCTCTGTGTCCCTAGAAGCCTACTGTCACTCTCTGTTTTCCTAGCAGCTAACTGTGCCTCTCTGTGTCCCTAGAAACTTACTGTCACTCTCTGTTTTCCCAGCAGCTAATTGTGACTCTCTGTGTTCTTAGAAGCTTACTGTGACTCTCTGTTTTCACCAGCAGCTAACTGTGACTCTCTGTGTTCCCAGCAGTTAAATGTGCCTCTCTGTGTTCCTGGAAGCTAACTGTGCTTCTCTGTGTTCCCAGCAGGGAAAGCAGCTTGCAGAGCAGCCATGAAGATGAATCCACCCGCTTCCTGACACCGCACAGCCGGGACGAGAGGTGTGTGTGTGGGTAGTTGTTTGTGTGTCTGTGTGTGCGTGTGTGTATAGCTCAAAATCGTTGTGCCGGTCATTTTTTCCAACACCACAGTCACAAAAAACAGATTCTCAGCATGTTTAGTATTTCCCAACTCGGCCACCGTATGTTTTCCAAAAACCTTTGGTGACATAACTGAAACATTTAAAAAAATACATCTAGAGTCAGGGGATTTGTTTGGTTGACTTCCTGATATTTATTTGTCCAGTTTTATTCTCCTATCGACTCTATTTAAAGATAA
>JACXGM010001556.1:41600-53891 GCA_016801145.1 Umbra pygmaea
CGTATCAGGTCGCAAAACAGCAAAAACGTCCTTTTATAAAAAAGGAACGATTCGAGCCCCGTCTTTTGTTCCTCTTTTAGACAAAAAGCCAAGTCTAACTCGTTCATTGTAGTGGCCCAAGTCGTTTTAAACAACTGGTGTTAATCCATAGCGATCTTACAATGTTTACTAATGACTTCGAGGTCGCAGAGCTGTCGTGATGTCACCGAAGGTTTTTGAAAGAGTTGGGAATACCTAACGCGCTGAGAAGATGTTTTTTGTGACCGTGGTGTTGGAAACATGACCGGCACAATGATTTCGAGCTGTTTAGGGTTCTGGAGTGTTCATTTTAAAAGTTGGTTGATCGTGCAGTTGAAAGACAATGAGCAAACCCAACTGCACATTTCTGCTCATTAAGACTTGTGTTCAGAACACTGTGCCTGAGTGGTTAGAGAGTCAGACCTGTAGTCGAAAGTTTGCCGGTTCAATTTCAGACTGTGCCAGATATCGTTGTGTCATTGGGCAAGGCATTTAACACTAGGTTGCTCCAGGGGAATGTCCATGTACTTAATCTAAGTCTCTCTGGATGAGAGCATCTGCTAAATGAGTCAAATTAAATGTGAAAATGGAAACTTAAGAGATGTGACGCTGGTACCAAGAGGTGTGGTGCCAGTAACACAGGGCCAGTAGTGTGTGATGACTCCATACCTATACCTGTTGTTTTGGGGGTTTGCCAGCAGGATAGCGCCCTGTATTCCACCTCTGGTTTGCTTCTAAATCTAAGCAGGGTCGGGCCTGGTTAGTCCCTGGATGGGAGACCAATTCTGCTGGAAATGGTATTTGAGGGCCAGTAGGGGGCACTTTTTCCTCCCGTCTAAAAATAATTCCCAACGATCCAGGGCAGTGATGGGGACTTCTGCCCTGCGTAGGGTGCCGTCTTTAGGATGGGACGTTAAGCGGGTGTACTGACACTCTTTGGTCAGTAAAGATCCCATGGCACTATTAGTAAGAGTAGGGGGGTTAACCCTGGTGTCCTGGACAAATTTCCAACCTGGCCCTCCTACCATCATGGCAACCTAATCATCCCCAGCTTTCAACTGGCTCATAAGTTCCCTCTCCCCCTTCTCCCCAGGCCGTTGCTGCAAATGAGAAGCTGTTCTCAGTCAACTTGCCTGGTAAAATAAAGGTAAACTAGATTAACTTTAAAAGGACTATAACATTGTGAATAAAGTAATGAGAACGGAAGAAGGAATAGGTGGGAAATAAGGGAAACTGTTTACAACATTACTATTAAAACTTATACTCTTGGAGGAGCGTAACTACGAAACTACTGTATCTTCTATTCCTCTCTTTCTCGCTGAGCACATCCAGGGTTGAAAATAACTTTGTGTTAATTTGGGAAAATTGTAGCCAAGGCTTTCTAAACACACGTCCTTAGTATAATGGGGGTAGTGGTCTAAACTCCTGACTCTGGAACTCACTGTGGACTAGATGGCTTTGTCGGCTCACTGTGTCTTTCCTCTCTGTCTCCCTTTACATGCCTGTGTTCCTAGCCTCTGTTACCTACTGTCCTGTTGTTAAAAAAACAACAACATTAAAAATAATAGAAATAACCCCAATTAATAAAATAAATAAAAACAAAATAGTACCACTCCCTTACAGGCGATGCTGACACACGACTCCAGAACTTTCTCCAAACGTTTTCAACAGATGTGTGTTTTGCCAAGCACCTGGTGTAGCAAGGACATGCTCAGTAGAATGGTGTAAAAAGCTCAGGGAGATTGCAGGTTTTACGAGATTGTTTTTATGCACTCTTCAAAAAAGGTTTAGGAACTTAGACCACAGGTATGGGCTGTCTCACATACCCCCCAAACATAAAAGAAAAAAAATATATATATATACAGGAAATAAATATACAAAAACAGTAGTAATATACAATATAATACCTGAAGCTGTCTACATTTAAAAATGTGCCTTTGTCTATGTGGGACTATTTAATTCAATTAAAATCAGTTGTGAATAACATCAATTGGTCTAACTAAGATTCTTACACATATCCACTTCATATCCGGGTCATTTTGGTATACACTTCCTCAACAAATTCTAGTGGGCCAGTAACAGTAAACAATTTGTGAGAAATCACCTGGTAAACACTGAACCTGAAACTCCTATTATCAATTTCCTCATTAAATCCAGCCATTGCCCCCCCACCCATCAAACCAGACAGGTATCAGCCAGCGGCTCACTGAACTGTGATATCCATCTGAGGCCAGTACACTGCCTATCACACTGATGCATTTATTTATGGTCACGGAACTCTGAGGCTTGTTCTCTGTTGTGGTACAGCTACCAAGCAGGTTAATGATTTATGATGCTGCAAATGTGGTCACGTCTGCACTTTTGCATCCCCCGTGTGACTGTTTGCGCATGACGTCAGTGAAATTAATGGTGTGTGTGTGCGTATGTTTGTGCTCATGCATGCGTGCGTGAAGCCAGTCCTAGTTTTCAGAGTCGTTCCATTTTATTTCAGTTAATTTTGTACTTTACCGCTTTTAATATGATCACCAATTGTGTTTGAGCTGATGTCCTGTAAAAGCTGTTTTATCTGAATACACTAAACTCTCTTATGATGTTCAACAGTTGCCTGACAGCTTTAAATGAAATGATTCTCCTGCTCTATTGTTACTTTCCACTGACGTTTAGGTGGCATCAGAATTAGGGGTTTTAAAAACAAAGCAAGCAGCAATGGGAACTGTCTCTAATCAATAGAGTAACAAAGTGAATGAGACCATTTTGATTGTTCGGCCATTTTGGAATCTATAGGTCATCTGGTAGTTGCTCAGATCCAGACTTCATGTGGAGAAGAAGCTAACCTACATGGGTATGACAGTGCTTGGCTTTAGCAAGGAGTTTAGATAGACATGCAAGTTAAATAGGTTATAAGCTACAAACCTTTGCAAAAGTTTTAATGAAATAGATAATTATTTTTAAAAATTGTAAAATTACAGCAACTATAGATGGTATATATTTTATAAATTCATTTTCAAAGATCAAAAACTTTCACAAACACCAATTTGGTTATCCAGTTCTATCTAGAGAGCTATTTCATTGTGATAAATTCCAACGGCTTAGACATTTTGGCCAGCATTTCTACCAGACATCTGTACTGAGATTTGTTGCATTTTTCCTTCCATACAAAAGTCACATGGGTCAATGTGTGAGTGTCTGAGAATTAATATTATAGCTTTTAAAAGTCCTTGGTTGGGGTATGAGTTAGTTGTTCTGATGGTCGATGCAATACGATGGATGTCTGCTTTTCCTGAATTATGAGGAGAATTCAAATGCACATTATCTATTCCACGAAACGGAACTAAATCCATGTTATTTCTGTGACAATGTGTCGTCCTGAAACATTTTGGAGAGGGTCATTTGACATTGGTCAAGTGGATAATGAATTTACAGGAAATCTTTGACCCTTGTGGATAGTGGTCTAAGTCGCTGCTTTGCAATACTGCTACCTTACGGTGGTCACAAGTTAGAACCTAATGACGGTGTCTCTGATTTTGCCTCCAGTTCCAGGACGAGGCAGGGCAAATTGGTACAATGCTGCCACAGGATAAGGGAGATATAAATTGCACTATAGCCAAAAGTATGTGGACACCCCTACTAATAGTGGAGAAGAAATAATGCTCTGGGGCTGTTTTTAGGGTTTGGGCTAGGCACCTTAGTTCCAGGGAAGGGTCATTTTAATTCTACAGGATACAAAGATATTTCAGACAATTGGATGCTTCCAATTTTGTGGCTACAATTTAGGGAAGGCCCTTTCCTGTTCCAGCATGACTGTGCCCCTGTGCACAAAGCGGGGTGCATAAAGACATGGTTTGATTTGTTTGGTGTGGAGGAACTTGAGTGACCTGCTCAGAGCCCTGACCTCAACCCCATGGAACACCTTTGGGATGAATTGGAATGGTGATTGCGAGCCAGGCTTTCTCGTCCAACATCACTTCATGACCTCACAAATGCTCTTTTGGCTGATGGGCACATACAAATCTACACACATTAAATTCATGTAGATGGTTTTGGAATGGGATGTCCAACAAGCTCATATGGGTGTGATGATCACGTGCCCAGAGGCTGTTGTTTGGGTGATTGTGCGATTTGCATGGGGACATGGTCACTAGTGTAACCAGGAGGAGAGGTCAAATTAAGGGAAATAAAATTATCAGGCTTGAGCCAGGTTTCTCACAGGACAATTATGTCCTGTTCATAATCAGTGATTAGTTCATTATTTGTGGTCGTCTTTAATGCAAGGGATCAAACCTGGTCCTCCCATTTTAAGATGCAATATTAGAGTACAGTATATTTTGCTTATGACTGAAAAGGAGGAGGGCTTTATTGTAGTAAGATTGCTATAGTGAACACCTCCTTGTTTTGCTTTGCTAAACCTAGATTGAGGCACACTCACAGGGTCAGCTTATTCTAAGTTAGTGACAGACTCGACCAGTCCCAAAAATAGATACTTTTATCTACAAACCCAACACACACCCATACTCTATGTTGACATTATGTAAAGTCTACCCCTTCGGGGAACAGAAAGGATTGTACATTAATGAAATCTGTAAGGTGTCAAGATTGTCAAGTGTGTGTTGTTTGCTGATGACACAAACTTGTTTTTCTCTGGTGATGATCTAGGGTAGCTTTTCGATACGGTGGAGAAATAACTGAAAATATTAAAACAACGGTTTGAGATTAATAAGTTGTCTCTAAATTTAAAGAAAACTAAGTTAATAATATTTGGAAATAAAAAATGGAATATAAGGTGAAAATTATCAATTATGCTGGAAACCACATACAGTATAAAACAAGTGAAAACAAAAGTGTCGATGTCCATAGCAATACTACATGAAACAAAAGATAGATATAAATTCATTGCGTATGTAAAGCCCAGCCCAGAGTAGGCTGGCATTCACAGAGATGTTTCGTGTGGTCTCAGTTAAGTTAGGCTTCCTGCATATAAGCTGCTCAGACTAAAGAGAGGTGTCGGTCCCAAGGGGATCTGCGTTGAATCTTCTGTGGAAACCCCTTTCATGGTCCTCTGGTCCACTGTCACATGCTGACAGCTATTACAGTGCTTCATGCTGGACTGTGTCTGCCATGTGTCACGTCCTTCTGTATTTGTGAGGCCGGCGTGCATTTTACGAGGGATGGGGGGTCATACCATTGCTTCCTTTCGTTTCCACTCTTCTCCTTTTGCTCCTTTTTTTGCACTTGAGTTGTTGGACGATGGCTGGAATTCCACACTAACTAACCGACCGACTGAAAACCCTGCAACGGCTATGCTTACTTTAGATTTGTTTTGCTTGTATGATTATATGTTACGTGTATTCTGGGTGAAGGCTATCCGGGAACTGAGTCAAGGTATGCTGTGAAAAGAGTGTGGTTCATGCTGGAGTTTATGTGTACCCTTTGTACTTTTATATGTTAGCCATTCAGTGTCCATGCCACTGTTTTGAGAGCACATAGGCTATGTAATATATTCGTAGTGCAATCACATGTACTTGTTCACCTGCAACCACCTACTGCACGTTCACTGGACAAGTCAACAAATTAAATAAGAAACAACATCCATCCACTGCCTGCTCTGGTCTCTCTTCTCTACACCCTACACAAACCGTGACAGCGTATATTGTACTGTTCCCTAATATTGCCATGCATTGCATACTGGGAACAAATATACAACATTTACTAACCCTATTTTTATATTACAGAAGAGAGCAATAAGAATCATTAACAGAGCAGAATATATGAAATATATTATTTATGAACTCACATACAGTACACTCAAGTTTAAAGATTTGGTGGAGTTTAAAACAATGCAAATAATGTATAAAGTCAAAAATAGGATGGTTTCAGACTGTATCCAGAAGCTATTTCAGATTAGAGAGAGCAAGTACAAAATAAGGGAAACATGCATGTTTACAAAGAAAAAGATAAGAACAAATGTAAAACAATGTAAAAAGATGTATACAGGTAAAAGGAGTAAACATGTGGAATCTTTTAGATGAGGAAATAAAAAGTGAGCAATGTATGGCAATGTGGATACAGTATGAATGGGAATGTGTTTTGTTTGATGGACATATTTGGTTTTGTTGAATATTCTTAGAATGTAATAATAATCAATTAAAGCCATACAATAGAAATAATGTAGAAATTTACAAGGGTAGGTGTAATAAGCTAATGCTTCAACTTACAACTCTTTGATCAGTATTTACCATTAGAGTTAAGACGACACTGAATGAATTAAGGTGATACTTTGTTTTTAGTTTCTATTTCTTTTCTTTTCTCTCTTTCTCTCTTCTTTAAAGAATATTTTTGTTATGTATGTGATGTTGTATGATCGAAATAAACTAAACTAGACGGGCCCCCCCCCTTCGGCCTCAGCCTCTCCTCCCAGGTGGCAGCTCATGAATTATGTGGTGGGCAGGCCGGGCCTCCTTCGTAGGAGAATATATGCAGCAGGCTCCAGCTTCAGCCAGGTACTGAGTATCATGGTGCTCTAGGATCCACCACTCCAGCAGTGCACAACAGAGCTGAACAACAGTGCTAGGAATTGGGTCATCTATGAAGAGGGAAGAAGTTTAATACAGGGACATAGAGTGAGCTGAGAGTAAGTGTTTCTGTGACAGAGAGAATAAAATATGGAGTTAAAATGTAAAATTGATTAAATGCAGAAGAATAGTTTCATAAAGACGCAGAACGCTCCAGGTTTAGTAGATGCAGACCTGGCTTCTGCTCTGGAACACTGTCACTCTGAATCACAACGGAAGCTCCTGTTTTGGGAGGGGCTAATTTGAAGAGGAGGGACTGTCCTGGGGGGGAGGACGGTCACCATGGTGCAGAGTGGCCAGCTGGGTCAGATGTCCTGTGGGCTGGGGATCAAGCAGGGTTGTCACGTGCGAGTGACCTCACTCAGAAGAAGACTGACCTTCCGCAGGGTCAAGTGAGTAGCACTATCTCTGTCTCTCTTCTCTGTCTCTCTATTCTCTGTCTCTCTCTTTTGTATCTCCTCTCTGTCTCTCCTATGTCTTTTCTCTGTCTCTTTTCTGTCTCTCCTATGTCTCTCCTATGTCTCTTCTCTGTCTCTCCTCTCTGTCTCTTGCCTCTGTCTCTCTATTCTATGTCTCTCTCTTTTGTATCTCCTCTCTGTCTCTCCTCTGTCTCTCCTATGTCTCTTCTCTGTCTCTTTTCTGTCTCTTCTATGTCTCTTCTCTGTCTCTCCTCTCTGTCTCTTGCCTCTGTCTCTCTATTCTATGTCTCTCTCTTTTGTATCTCCTCTCTGTCTCTCCTCTGTCTCTCCTATGTCTCTTCTCTGACTCTTCTCTGTCTCTTTTCTGTCTCTCCTCTGTCTCTCTTCTCTGTCTCTTCTCTGTCTCTTTCCTGTCTCTTCTCTGTCTCTTTTCTGTCTCTCCTAGGTCGCTCCTATGTCTCTTCTTTGTCTCTCCTCTCTGTCTCTCGCCTCTGTCTCTCTATTCTCTGTCTCTCTCTTTTGTATCTCCTCTCTGTCTGTCCTCTCTGTCTCTTCTCTGTCTCTTCTCTGTCTCTTCTCTGTCTCTTCTCTGTCTCTTCTCTGTCTCTTCTCTGTCTCTTCTCTGTCTCTTTTCTGTCTCTTTTCTGTCTCTCCTATGTCTCTCCTATGTCTCTTCTCTGTCTCTCCTCTCTGTCTCTCTCCTCTGTCTATCTCCTCTCTGTCTCTCTATTCTCTGTCTCTCTCTCATTTGTATCTCCTATCTGTCTCTCCTCTCTGTCTCTGTCTATTCTCTGTCTTTCCTCTCTGTCTCTCTCTTCTGTCTGTCCTCTCTGTCTGTCCTCTCTGTCTGTCCTCTCTGTCTCTCTCTTCTGTCTGTCCTCTCTGTCTGTCCTCTCTGTCTGTCCTCTCTGTCTGTCCTCTCTGTCTCTCTCTTCTGTCTGTCCTCTCTGTCTGTCTGTCCTCTCTGTCTGTCTGTCCTCTCTGTCTGTCCTCTCTGTCTGTCTGTCCTCTCTGTCTGTCCTCTCTGTCTGTCCTCTCTGTTTTCTCCTCTCTGTCTCTCTCTTCTGTCTGTCCTCTCTGTCTGTCCTCTCTGTCTGTCCTCTCTGTCTGTCCTCTCTGTCTCTCCCATGTCTCTCCTATGTCTCTTCTCTGTCTCCTCTCTGTATCTCAGCACTACATCACCATATTCAGCTAATCAATGGTTTGATGGTCATTAGTTGAATTGAAACCAGGGTGAAGTACTGGCCTGGAACACAAATGTGTGTTGTAAAGTGGCCACAAATCTGTGTAAGGAATGTTGTCTACAAACACACACAGTGGCTTTTTTCAGGTAAAACTGTTCAAGATATCCTTGACGAATGTGTTTCTTTGTATACTACCTAGAGTATTTTTAACACATGTTTTTGGTGAGTGTAATACAAGTTGATGATGTGTTATTGGACACTAGTTGCAGGAATTGTTCACTTATTGATGGTTTTACTCAGTGCAGTCCACCAAGGTTCATGAACAGACAATACAGGCTGTTTGAATCTAATAAGCAGGTTTATGTTTTTGACTCCTATTGTTGTTATGATATGACGATTCCCCTGAGTGAGGATCTTAACAAGGTCATTTTGGAGACAGTTTATTTTGATCGTTGTGCTGTCAGGTTCATAGACGATCCAGAACAGGATCAGATGAATGCGTTGACTAGGATTGTGAAAAGGAAACAAAGATAAGAACTGGCACTATAATTTACAATTGGGTGGAGAGAAGTAAAATGATTTTGTGCTGAGAATGTGCTAAAAGATGGTTGCTGAATCATGGATTCAGCTTCAAGGTGTTGAAAATGCCATTGTTTTAGGTGCGGACAAACCAGCTCATTGTTTGACGAGTATTCAGCCTTTTAGATTTGTTGAGCTGGCTGTTTCTGTTTTGTAAGGTCCAGGTGCTGTTTCACCTCACACAACCTAAACATGCATACTGTACTCTGTGTGTGTGTGTGTGGTGATAGTTTGTTTCTAAATTAACACTAATATAACATTAACAAAAATGTCCTAAATCAGAAATAATCGCCTGTCCACATTTTGAAAAAGGAAATTCTCTTTCTTAATTGTTAGGTTTAAGGCAAAACATAGGTACCACTTAGGACAACATATTTAAGGTTAGGTTTAGTCAGTAGGGCTGTGGTTAAGTTTATGCATAAATGTTAGGTTATTGAGGTTAAGGAATGGTTTAGGGTTCATAAAAGTATCATTTTTTAGAGAAGTAATTTTTGGTGTCCTCATTTACATAGCTAAGTAAACATGTGTTTGTTTTGTGGGATGTGTGAATGCAATATGGATCGTTACCGTAGTTTAAGTATTCAAAGTAAAAGTTCCTCCTCCCTACCAGGAAAATAAAAACAGTTTAAGCAATGATATTTTTTCATGATCTGAGTCTGAATTGCTTCTTCACAGCCCAACGGCATACCAGAATATTGGATGGGTGAATAGTCAGATAGGGGTGCCTTGCCATGTAACACTGGAGCACAATGTTTCTCAACGGGACTGGAAGCAATATTTTGAAAAGCGGGGTGTTGAGGAGCCCTTAGGGTGCAATTCTTTTTAAGGCGGGTTTACACAGAAGATTCACAACAATATGAGTTCAAAGTTGTAACTACTTGCACAAATATGTGGTCTGTAACATTAAAACCTGTCAGTTTATGCCACTGCAACTGGACAAGACAGTGTATGTATCTTAACTCCTCTTCAGTGTTTCAGTCACCTTCTTGTGCCGCAGCTTCATGCTGCCTTCACAGAAACGGGATGTCAGAGTACCTTCAATAATATTTCACCCCATCCTGTGTAAACACTCTCGATAATCCCTGATATTAACTGTGGAAGAATTTGGCAGAGATACACCAGGCGCAGGGCTCTCACTAACTTTCAAAGGATTTTAACTTTTATTTCCTTTGATAAATCCATCTGTTTTTACCCCCAGACAGCGTCTGAAATTAACACCCGGCAACCACCAAATGCAGGTATATTCAGTTTGGCAAGTAAATCTCAGAGGGCTAAATGTTTGTACCAAAATAGTTAAGAATCATTTTTAGACCCCGTTTACACGTACATGGTTATTTTGAAAAACTGAGACATTTCCCTTTGTTTGTGCCCTTCGTTTACACGCAAATGGAGAACTAACCACTGAAAACGATTCTTCCTAAAAAGTCAGGCCAGAGTGGAGATGTTGGAAAACTCAGTTTGCACGTTTGCATGTAAATTGAGAAAAAGTGAGGTTTAGGCAGCCGACGTCACAGTATGTGCCAGAACTTGCATTTGCGCCAAAAGCGCAACGTAATTTTACATTTTCATTTGCCTATATTTCGGGAATCTGATTGGCTAACGTGGGCTTTAGTTTTTCGTTAAACTGCACCTACACATTTGGCATGCTCTTGACGGCAGTTAAACAAGTTAGTGTAAACGAACCCTTTTCTGAAAACGGACAGGTGTGCAAGATGTTAGGCGGGATATCCACTGAACACGTCAGATTTTAGCACAGATTACTTTTTACCAGATATAAGCGTCCACAAAGTGCGGACTTGACACATATGTGCATCCACAAGGCAAGACCATTACTAATGTGTTGTGCTACCCGTTCCATTGGGAACTTTAACTACAAGGGCACGGTGTCACAACGCACAAGTTGAATAATTTGAACGTATGCGACACACCGATCGCACCGCATCACAAGCCCGCAAGGCAAACGCATGCTTGCGGATTGCTCCATTGAAAATGAATGACTTGCAACGCATTTGACGTGTTCAGTGGACATCGCGCTTTAGTTTTGAAAACGGAGAGCATGAAATTTCCGTTTATGAAAATAGCCTGCCACGTGTAAATGTAGCCTTAGATCTTTAAGTGACAGATGTTTCTACAGTAGTTTTGCTCTTTTTGTTTTATTTGTATGTAGTGTTGTGAAAATAAATATGAAGGAGTCAGTAAGTGTGAGAGAGAGAGCTTTGAAGCAGATGAGAAAGTTTGAGAAAGTGAAAGAGTGCTTAAAAAGCAGATCTAGGTTCACAGGCTGCCTCATTTATCCTCTACCAATTGGCTTGTTTGTTCTACCCAGCTGATGTAATTGGCCAAGCCCCTTAGAAAAATGCACTGACACACTTTCTATGGCAGCGACATCCTTCTTCCTCCAGGGAAACAGAGTTCCTTGTGAATTCCAATCTGGAAGAGGTGTGTGATCAAGGTCAAATAGCACATGTGGGGACCAGAAGTTCCCACACAGACAGCACAACATGAAAACATTTTAGCCAGTCCCCATAAAAATACTATATCTTTGGTGTAAGTTTACGTTAAACTTACAATTAGAATTAATATTGGAATTACATTACGGTTAAACGGCTTAGGTTGACAGGATTGGGAATTATATTTAGATTCATTGACTCATACAGTTTAAATGATTGAGGTTAAGTTTAGTTAGTTTACAGTAAATGTTAGGTTTAGTGTAATTAGGTTGAGGATTAGGGAATATGGATCATAGTCCATCCTGTTTTTTGGGTCCCCACAAGCATTGTGAAACAAATGTCTCCTCTGTGATAGAAATGGCATGACCATAAGTGTGCATGCATGTGGGTGTGTGTTCATGGATCCAGCCTCAGAGTGGAGGACATCTGGTATTGGTGGCTTTGAAGATCAGGCAGGATGCACCTGTGATACTGCGGAGGACAGCTGGTGTTTGGTGGCTCTGAAGATTAGGCAGGATTCTCCTGTGATACTGCAGAGGACAGGCTGGTGTTTGGTGGCTTTGAGGATCAGGTAGGATGCTGCTGTGATACTGTGGAGGACAGCTGGTGTTTGGTGGCTCTGAAGATCAGGCAGGATGCTCATGTGATACTGCGGAGGACAGCCTGGTGTTTGGTGGCTCTGAAGATTAGGCAGGATGCTCCTGTGATACTGCGGAGGACAGCTGGTATTTGGTGTTTCTAAGGATCAAGCAGGATGCTCCTGTGGTACTGTGGAGGACAGCTGGTGTTTGGTGGCTCTGAGGATCATGCAGGATGCTCCTGTGATACTGCAGAGGAAAGCCTGGTGTTTGGTGGCTCTGAGAATCAGGCAGGATGCTTCTGTGATACTGCGAAGGACAGCTGGTGTTTGGTGGCTCTGAAGATTAGGCAGGATGCTCCTGTGATACTGCTGAGGACAGCTGGTGTTTGGTGGCTCTGAGGATCAGGCTGGATGCTCCTGTGATACTGCGGAGGACAGCTGGTGTTTGGTGGCTCTGAGGATCATGCAGGATGCTCCTGTGATACTACAGAG
>JACXGM010001557.1:8930-35678 GCA_016801145.1 Umbra pygmaea
GGGCTCATGTTCATGAGGTATAAAACGTTATCAGAAGTATTGTAGTTACCCGGGCTCATGTTCATGACATATAAAATGTTATCAGAAGTATTGTAGTTACCCGGGCTCATGTTCATGATATATAAAATGTTATCAGAAGTATTGTAGTTACCCGGGCTCATGTTCATGACGTATAAAACGTTATCAGAAGTATTGTAGTTAACCGGGCTCATGTTCATGTTGTTCATGTGACATACTTGGCCTACGGATTAAAAAGGTTTCTGTTTTTCTGTAGATCCCATTGAAACCACAATGACTGATTTGGAGAATTCACTGGCCACCATCATGGAAGTGTTCCATAAATATGCAGAAAAGGAAGGGGACAAGCATAAACTAAAGAAAAGTGAACTGAAGGACTTGATCAATGAGGAACTAGCATCCCTTCTAGGGGTGAGTGATTATCACACTGAAGCACCAAAATACAATATTATGTTTACTACAATATTTAAAGTTTAAGTGATTCAGTTAAATAATTAAGGTCGGATCCTAGCTATGATTATAACATAATAATATATATCTTCAAACTGTTGGTGATACTAAGTTGTTCTAATTTAAAATAGGATATATACAGTAAGTTATTCTGTGAAATGATTCTCGGACAGCAGGTAAACTTTGCAGAATGCAGAGTTTGTCAATCAGAGATGAATAATTATTTTTGATGGTATGTACTGTATCTCCTGTTGTTCCACCAGCAAGTGAAGGACCAGGCCACCATGGACAGTTTGATGGAGAGCCTGGACACAGACGGAGACTCAGAATGTGACTTTCAAGAGTTCATGACATTCATCACCATGGTTACTGTGTGTTGCCATGATTTCTGTGAGCACCACGAAGACGAGTAGCTAGGCACCAGTTAAACAAGAGGGAGAGAAGAGTAGTAAATTATAAAGTAGAAACTATAGTTTAAGAAAAACAGATGTCAATGTAAATGTTGTATTTTTTCTGTTGGTTCCATCTAGTTCATAGGTTTCTCACACCCTGTTCTCCTACAAGGGTTATTACACATTTTTAATCAACATTTTGGTCATAGTTGACAAACCCAAATTCGTCCTGAACCTTGAAATGGTGTTGTCAACAAGGCATAGAGCACTTTTTCTGTAACGCTGTTCAGATTAAAAACAACAAAACAAAAAATAATGTGTAATAGCTTAATGGGTTTATGCTGCTCCAAAATGGTTCAAATGTTGTCACTAACGATGCATGTATTATCAGCTACCCCAATCATTTGACATGGTTTGCCAAGTATAACAAATATTACCCTGTTTGATTTTGAAAAACAAAAATGCTGTGGTTGGATTGCAGCCAATGTGTTGAATAGGATTGTGTTTCCATGGGAATGGTTTTCAAGTGGAACTGTGTTTTATGTGATGATATTGAAAGCGTTAACATAGATAATCAATAAAGATTATACAATTTAAACAAGGAGATATTTCACCAATTGCACCATGTCATTTCATAATTGGATGCATACAGTACATTTATAACTGTGTACTGATGACGTTTACCCCAAGGTGGCAGTATTGCTACATGACAAATGCATGGACACTAGATTATGTACAATGTACAAAAACACATTATCAGGGACAAGAGAATTGGGAAAAGATAATGATACATTTTTGACTGAGCAAACTTGTCTACAAAAACATGGCGGGTTTGCATTCTGAAGTGTTAGTTCTTAATGTCAGTTTCCAATTCTGAGTTTTAACTGTCTCGGGAATGAAAAAACAGTCAGCAAAAGCAATAAACTAAATAGAACACTGAGCAAAAGCAAACAATCTCTTGGGAAACTAGGTTCTCAGAAAGGATGTACACAAAACAATATGAGTTTTTCCCCCCTGATATTCGGAGGAGTTTTATTAGGACCCCATATAAACTATATAGCCTATCCAAAAGTATGTGGACACCTGACCATAATATCCATTTGCGCTTGTTGGACATCTGATTTCAAAACCATGTGCATTAATTTGGAGTGATCCTCACCTTTGCAACTATAAAAGTCGACACAAGATTTTGGAGTGTATCTGTGGGAATTTGTGCCCATTTACCCAAAAGAGCATCTGTAAGGTCAGGCACTGATGTTGGATGAGAAGATCTGACTCGCAATCGCTATTCCAATTCATCGTAAAGGTGTTCAATGGTGTTGAGGCCTGGGCTCTATGCAGGCCATGTGGAACCATGTCTTTATGTTCCCCGCTACAGATTACACAATTACTGTAGATACACCCATATGCTGTACATAAATGAAAAGTAGCCAGTAAAAGTCAGTAACTCAAATCCAACTGACCTATTTGGAATATGCAGAACATTATTTTTCAAAGACTTTAAGAAAGCTGTACATAAAAGCCTAATTTATACACCATTCAGCACTGGCTGTTGCATCCGGTACTGCACATAATGTAATAAATAGAGTCCGGGCAGTGGTCCAAATCTCAAAGGGAACATTGTCAGTCTACTGATAGATGTGTTTTTATTCCTTCGAGCCAGCCAGTAATGTCATTGGTACAGGTCAGAATGACATTGGACAATAAAAAAAGTCTAATTAGGCTATCAGTCTCTGACATATGCACAGTGTATTTGTGGCAATTTTGACATGACTAATCAAAATGTATAATTTGCCTACAGTATGTGTTGCTCATAATATGCTTTTTGTGGTCACGCCAAAATACGTGTTTTTGGCCATGATGTCTAAAGGGGCATTACAATTTGGAATTAATTTTGCAGACTGCATGCCAATAATAAGGCATGTGGTATCTACAGATAAACAGGTGGGCATGAATTTTATAAAATATGAGATGTGTAAATCTGTTTAATTCTGAGTAGACTGTGAAAGAACCTCGTGACCTGGGATATTCCAAAAGTAAGGTCAGACATTGTGTGACTTCATCTCTATAAGTACCAGATGACATTGTGTGACTTTATCTCTATAAGTACCAGATGACATTGTGTGACTTCATCTCCATAAGTACCAGATGACATTGTGTGACTTTATCTCTATAAGTACCCGATGACATTGTGTGACTTCATCTCTATAAGAACCTAGTGACCTGGGATATTCCAAAAGTAAGGTCAGACATTGTGTGACTTCATCTCTATAAGTACCAGATTACATTGTGTGACTTTATCTCTATAAGTACCAGATGACATTGTGTGACTTCATCTCTATAAGTACCAGATGACATTGTGTGACTTTATCTCTATAAGTACCAGATGACATTGTGTGACTTCATCTCTATAAGTACCAGATGACTTTGGTATCCATCCACTAACAGCATTGTGTGACTTCATCTCTATAAGAACCTAGTGACCTGGGATATTCCAAAAGTAAGGTAAGACATTGTGACTTCATCTCTATAAGTACCAGATTACGTTGTGTGACTTTATCTCTATAAGTACCAGATGACATTGTGTGACTTCATCTCTATAAGTACCAGATGACATTGTGTGACTTCATCTCTATAAGTACCAGATGACTTTGGTATCCATCCACTAACAGCACCTGAAAGGTGGAGCTGGGGACATTCTTTTCATTTTCCAATAACAAATTGTAGTCTATTCTGGATTACATTATGCTTCTCAAAGTAACTGTTAATCAGGTATTTTTGTTTTTTACCATTATAATAAGCTATTTACTATTCAAAGATAATTTATTACAATTGACTTTACAGAAATGTTGCATTGAGTCCTACTGGTCCCAGCAAACTCCTCAGTGTTAATTTAAATCTAAGGGTGTTAAAATAAAAACTCTCTAAATGTTGATATACGGTACTTCTCATAAAAGCCGAGTTAAATTAACACAAAATCGATAGTGTATTTTAACTCGATATTAGTGTTAAATCTGACACTCACAGTGTTTTCTTACATGAGTGTATTTTAACACTATATTGTGTTATTAGTGATGTGAGTTTTGAAAAATAAAATGAGCCTAACTCGAAAACGCAGCTGCATTTGGATGCATTTATCTAATAAAAGCAATGACAAATTGTTTGCAAACCAAACAGTTAATTTGACACTGTTTTACTATTCTTAAGTTCTCGTGTGAATTGTTGTTCAGATCTATTCAAAAATTTGTTTTGTACATATAAAATAAATTGAGACAGTAAAACATTGTCAAATATGCATGTATAGTGTAGCATGAATTGCATTTAAGGCAAGGCAACTTTATTACATTTACAGAGGGTGACAAGGATACTGTATGTTGTTATCTAATGTAACGTTTACAATGGAAATCACTTACATTAGGTCTGGCAATACAATTAATTTAGTGCTGCAAAAACTAGTCCTCACATGCAAAATGAAATATATTGGTGGGATGTTTGAATCTGCTCAAAATCATACCCTATCATTATTCTAGTGAGTATTTAACAGAAAAAACAATTAGGGTACCGACTGCACCCACCCCAAAAAAGAAAGAAAAAAGATGAGCTGTTCTTTTCAGCCGTTCTTTTGAACGATTCTTTGAAATGAACGGAGCCATAAGATCCAGCTCCTTTCAAAGAGCCGTAATTCACATCAATTCAATCAATTCCAGCGTAAATAAAATATTTTAAATATAGTATCTAAAAACAATACCCTAGATTGATTAAGTACATATACAGTGCTGTTCCTGCTTTTTTTTTTAAACAGCAGAGAACAGGTTGCTTCTGTATCGGATATTACTTAAAATACCACAAAGTCCAAAATTCAGTGCAAACTTTGCACCTGCGCACTGTGAGTCAATTCGGTGGAGTCAAATTTAGCGTAAGGACCTTGGTCGACTAGCTAGAAATTATACACTGCAACTTGAAACATTTACTATGGGTCAAAATGTTGTCCCAGAGCTACAGTATAAGCCCTACAAAGCTTCATTAGGTACAGATTTTGCCAGAATCTGCAACAGATTATTTAAAATTTTACGTTCATTCCTCCAAGTATTTACACAATCACCAATAGCTACATTACTGCTAATGATGCTTTCTCTCCATTCCAGATACGCCGGGGGCTCCATAAAAACCCCTGACAACAAACTAGTTAACCAGTTAGCCACTCACCCATTGCTTTAACTTGTCTTACCGTCGTTATGTAGTGGAATGAGAAAATGTTTACAGGACAGAAATGCAAATATTAAGAGCTGGCGGCCGGCTGGCTACCCTACACCTATCCTTCCCCAAGTGGCTTCCTTAGAGACGCTAATACAGAGGATGGGGGAGGTGCAAAGTATCACCCCCCTCACTGGACAACTCAAGCAACTGCCTGAATGTGAATACCAACTGAACACCTTATGTAAAACAGTGGACCAATGGACCAAATATTATGACATTTGATGTTTTCCTGACCATCCCATAAAGGGAGAATTTGGTATACACTTACACTGTGTTGTACATGTCATGTTTCTCTTTACAGATAACTATATAGTTGGCTGGCCAGAATATGTTGAAGGTTCTACAGTCAAACGTATGTTTCCACCCTGGGGTGGGACATTTCAATTTCACGTAAATGTTTACAGCCCATTCTTTTGTAATGGTATTGGCGTCAGGATGGCGCCTATATGTCTATCAATAATCCCATCATGCAAATGTATTGAGATGTGTTGCTTTGTTTCTAACTCCAGCCAGTGAACTGATCTTCCTTTTGTACACAGCGGGAGATATGTGGGTGTCACCTTTTCGGAGGGGATAAAAAGTATTTGTTTTAGTTATTGGAGGATTCAATCGTTACCGATTCTCCTGGCGTACGTTTCGTTGCCATAGTGCTGTGTTAAGTAGATTCATTTTAGGATTTTACGACAACATGTATTCATATTCTTGTTATTGTAACTTGTGATTTCATTGTCCGGTTAAATATTTGTATTTTATGCCTTTAATTTTAATTAAATATTATTGCTTTAAACCAAGCTTTGTTTGCGACATTCCAAGTTTATTCCTAATATCTGTGGAGTTATCTGGAAATCATTGTTAGCATATTCTCTGCCTTCTCTTAGCTTCTGCTATTATCACACACATTGCTGGCGAGCTATTCTGGTTCTCTAACGTGCCCTCTAAGTATTTCCACACTTGCACTCACCATTGTTGAAAAAATCCCACTCTAACTCATAACTTCATATAAGCTTTGTAGCTATTTACGGAAAGACGAAATGCATAATATTCCAGCACAAATACACAGTTTTAGTATCCAATTAACATGAATCAGGGGCGTGATGAGTCAACTGATCCCCGTCACTGAAGTCACAACAGTGAACTCAAAAACCTATGGAGTCCAGTTTAAGGTTCGAAGAACCCCTCACTACATTTTGCAATTTGGGGTGTTCCTCAATGTGGGCGGAGTCATACGTTTATATTATGTGCTGTAAGGTACTTGTTTTGAGTCTGGGCTCAATGTTTGACCCAGCCCACAATGTTTGACCCAGCCCACACACTAAATACAAACACACACATTTGTGCAAGGCACACGTTTAATACATTTTTTGAAGATCCTAAGAAATATTATAGAAAGTGGTACAGTTCCCGGAACGTGTGTTGTATTGGTTAATGTTAGGATTAGAAGATGGGAAGACATATTATATAAAATGGTACCAGCGCATGTGTTGTAATGGTTAAGGTTAGGATTAGTAGGTGGTAAGGGCACACTGCATAAACATTTGACTACACCCACATTGAGCCACACCCCGAATTGCACACTGCAGTGAGGGGCTTCTCGTTTAGGGAGGCCAATTTAGGAAGTTTAGGAAACTGTCCAGTTTAGGAAGTTTAGGAAGTGCAGAACGCATTAAATAGTTGTTTTTAACTGGAAAACGATTTTGAGGTGTTCGATGGCAGGAGTGTGTACCTTTAAGTAAATGTGACAGACAGTTTTTAAACCTCTTGTACCACAAAGATTTTGATTTTTTTATACAAATTGAAATCCAACTGAAAGGATATCCAACTGTTGTAATACCTTATCACCCACAACCTGCATTCAATTAAACTGCAAAGTACTTACAAACTGAACAAGACTTACAAAACTTTATAGACGGGAACACTAATCTGAGTTATGGTTGTGATTCATAAATACCACTTAAAGTTTGAAAAACTAAAAAGTATTATTATTGTTCAATAACACATAAAGTAATCAATTCATGAATGCACAAAGCAGAAAATATACAATTCTGAAAATAAACAACCAAAGCATTCTGGGAAATTGTTATGGTTTTGCCTACACTTCACA
This sequence comes from Umbra pygmaea, assembly GCA_016801145.1. NCBI lineage: Eukaryota > Metazoa > Chordata > Actinopteri > Esociformes > Umbridae > Umbra > Umbra pygmaea. The sequence continues at coordinate 16,149 of JACXGM010001557.1, forward strand.
GAGTTAAATTAACACTGTGACAACTAACACTGTTTTTTAACCCCAACACTGATGTTCTATTGAGTTGATTTAACACTCACAAGTCAACACTTGACAATATTTGCTTTGTTCCTGGTCCACCACCGTGCTTAAACAGATAACACAGTGAGTTTCCTTGCAATCCATTCTGGGAGTTAATCTATAGAATGGCTGCAATGGGGACTCAGTGTGGTAAATTGTTTGCCACTTAAATTCTCATCAACCCATCTGTTTCCTGTCTACCCCCTGTTACCCACTGGTGCCGGTTGGACATCGGTCGCACTCTGAAACCCCCATCTCAATAGAGGCTACCTGTGAATAATGACAACATGACCTGCTGTGGGTTGAAACAATAAAATGACAATATTCACTCTGTTAATAGGAAGTTGATGAGCTATCAGCATGTCGCAATGTCACAGTCTTCACTCATTGGCTACATCCTAAACAGTGCCCTCTTCCTTCCATAATGCAATCCCCTACAAGAGCAGTGTTCTTCCTAGGCAGTAGGATACAATTTGGATCAATCCCATGGTGTGTCTGCGTTACAGTGTTGTGGTGTGACCGCAGGTATCCCCTACTAGGACCAGCAGGTCTGAAGTAGAAATGGGGAGCAATGGCACTCCAGTGGGCTAATAACTTCCCTCAGTCACCAAGTTACCATCTGTTCCATGGAACTGGATTTGTTACCACAGTAGGACACAATTACAGACACATCCTGAATGACGGAGCACTTTTAATGACAGAAATCAAGAGACTTCCTTTTCTCGACTTCTATGAAATAATAAAATCTTGCCAATGTTATAAATGGGATGACACAAAAGGAGACGTGGGGTACTTTATCTACAATAATGGCAGACAGGTGTTTATTGGTTTACCATCAAGCCCTGTTCCTCTGGATTTTAAGGCTTAGGAAAGTGTTCAATCATGACTATTTCTTGACGAAATACCCCTTCTTGATCAGAATGAGCCAGTGACAACCTATAAAGTCTGTTGTGTCATCACTCCACAAATGTTTGGAAATATGTTTTCAATGCCTGTTACAAAGAGGGAGACAGGCTAATTGAATTAATGAGTATAGAGAGAGATTGACAAAACAATGCCTCTGGGCAAATATACTCATGTGCACCAGTTTGTCACCCCTGAGACAAAATAAATATTATCCAGTTTCAATTATAGTATTTTAAATCCATCCCTGAGGAGAACAATTCAAATCTAAATCTATAAAAAGCCACAAGCGAACATGAACTTTTGTCCCAATGGGCAAAACTGTGCCAAACTAGCTCAGAAGATTGAAAGGTTTCTGTTTGTAAAGACGAAGTTAACCATTTTTGCAAGCCAGTACAGCTTCCGTTAGAATCTTTTTTCTAGTAGGAAAGAAAATAAGTGCCACTGGTTCATTGATAAATGGCCTGTATCCTCCAGCTATGCTGATAGATCACCAGTGATCTGCAGTAGCCTTGTAAACAATGCACGAAATGGGAACGAAGGCCAGAAGACAGCATCAACTGCAAGAATCTAAGCAACATGGACATTTAAACCCATAACCTCCTGTCAATAGAGCGTTCCTTCCACAGCAATATGGGATTCAAGGAGAATTACCCATCTTCTTCTGTTTCCCAGGATGTCAGAAAATTGATGAAGTGTTGTCGAGGAACAAGGATAAACATAACACAAATATACGACCACCTTCCACCAGATAAAACTGCTCCTGAGGTATTTTTTATGAAAAATAAGTTGTTTTCATGTTCTTTTCCCTGATACCATATAAGGATATGATAGTTGTTTTGCAAAATTAGTTCAAGCTGACTGGAGAGCTATATTTATGTAATTATATCAACACTATATGAAATTATGTATGTGGGTCAGGTTTGTCATCGGGGTACTTTGATGGCCCTCATCATCAAGTTACCGCTACATTGACCGTAAAGCAAATTTTCTCTGTGATGAAGCTTGGCATTAATGAGTCCTCCTGGTTTCATAGTCATTATATTGGCATGGCTCTGGTCTCCTGGAGAACTCTACCTATAAAAAACATTCTGTAATGACATTTTAATGATCAAGATGGCACATTATTCTAGTTGGTTAGTGGATTTTTAAGATATGACTATTATCATACCATAACTGGAATATGCACCTACACTTCGTATACCGTTCTGTACTGCCAACAGTAATGTATTCTACGTGATCTCAGATTATTTGTAAAACCTTTAACAAAAACCCATCTTTATTTTAAGATCTTGAAATTAAGCTTCACATTGGATAATAATGTTATTAAAGCTCTGAAATTCTAGTCAGCCTTTCAAATCCTTGCTTCGAAGATACCCTGTAAACTTTCAAACTAACAATTTAAATTTATATGTGCAGTTGTACCCTTGGAAAGCTAACATCAATGACATGGACAAACTAGGTAGACAGCAACCTTACATAAGGCGATCTGCTAAAATGTTCTTTTGGCGTTAAAGTGCATGCAGACCATTGAAAGGACTTGGGATAGCTTGGCTTCTCTGTGACATTCGCTAATGCAACCAGCATCCCCAGGGTTTAGAACCAATCTGTAGGTACTGGCCTGCGGCAATAAAGTCAATTTACCTGACTGTAAAAGTAGGCTAAAGTTATCTGGAATGAAATTTCAAATTAATAAAACATTAATGACAATATGATTTTTCTATGGTTGGATGTACAGACTTTAATCAGAGAGCAGGTCATACAAAGAGTCATATTCAATATTATTAATAGACTGGCTATTGAATTACATATGTAATGATAATATCAGGGACACTACCAAGCTGTCATGATAGTCATATCTATGATGACACAAGGCTTTTTGACCTTAATAATAAATCTTTCCCTATATTTAAAATATAATGCCCTGTCTGTCATGTGTTTCCACCACAGTCTTTCACACATCAGTATTTGGAGAACTACCTAAGGTCCTCGTTGATAGTTTCAGGAAACATCTCCTGGCTGCAGCACTTCTCTTCATAGCAGAAATAGCAGGGGCTGCTTGTTGGCCATATCACCATACTTCCAACCAACACATAATCATCAGTCTGTGAGCTTCTCCTAACCCTGCTTGGCTGTGAGTTGAGGGATCCAGCCAGACGGATTGATCAACACTCTAAATTAGACAGCCTTGTGATTAGTCTGCCGCTGCTGCCGGGCAGAGTTGTGGGCAGCAGTGTACGGCAGCTGTTTCGTGCCCAGAGCAGATGACCGTTCACTGCCAGCTTTGGATTCAGTCCCCACTCTCCTCCATGGATGGCTTTTTAGGAACTCAGCCACATCTCACAATACAGCAGTGGACCACTAATGATCACTGAATATAGATGGGCACACGTGCGCGCATGCGTGCACGCACACACACACACACAGCAAATACCCACACAAGTTTGTTTGAGGACATTTCTGAGCCCACACCATAGTCATGGTGTCAGTATATGGCTGTATCCTGCCCTCCCTTGGGCATCCTCTTCCATTCTGCTTTCTCAATCCGTGGATAAACAGACACCCCGCCAGGACTGCCTGAAATTGATTGTGCGTTTGCTGAGATTAAAGTGCTGTCTGGGAACAAGGCATGCAGGAGGCTATTGAAAAATGGTAATGAAATTAAACGAAGCATGAACACGGGTGAGGCTTTTGTCACTAGAAAAAATGCGACATAAACGCTTTGAACTACAGCGATTCTTAGTCAGAAATATCACATGGTCTCTCCTGAGATATATTTATGACAGCTAATACATGATCCTGACACCAAACATATGCTTATGACACCTAAAATATGATTACTACAATATGACACCTAATATATTAGAGTAGAATTCAATACACTGAGCCAAGGCATACACTGATTAGACATGAAAAAATATGTTGATCAACTACTTCTGAGTGACTACCATGCTATCACGTTTATGGTCAGACCAATAAATAATCCAATAGTAAATGGTTTTATGTGCTGACCTGTGGAAACATAGTAGCATAACAATCTGTATTTGGGTCAATATTCTAACCTGTAATTTTAGAGCTAGACTTACACTGAATGTTCCCTGGGCAATGTCTGCTATCCTTGAGATCTGTGGAAGGAGACAGAGAGGAAAGGGCAGTTTTCATTTTTCCACTTACATGTAGAAAGGATGGGCAGAGCTATCACAACCCCGAGGCAAGGGCAAAACACACGGCTGTTATGAGGGAGGAGGTAGGGAATACTGGCTGACTAGAGGCTGAGGCAGGATGGAGGATTAAAGGACAGAAAATAGGGGCTTGCTGGTTGAGCGGCTTAGCCAATTCAATCACAGATAGATTTGCAAAATGTGCAGAGCTTTTCATAAATTACCTGGATTTCCCAAATACCAGGTTGTAGAAATCGAGGTGGAGATCATGATCAAGTATTTCAGGAATATTTGGGGATTTTATTGAATATTACCACCATTTTTAAACAGTACTCAGAAAACTGACTTCTGCTAGGCCAATGACTCTTTCAGCCAACATTAATCTTTGTGCCAGAATTTGGTGTACATGCCTCCTATTGAGTGCTTTGTGCCCTTACACTTCGTCTCCCCCACCAGATCTGTTTCCGTTGCCTCTGCTTCCTACTCTCTTGTCAAAAACAATACACCAACATATATTTTAAAAGAAAAGGCTACTAGCAATCTCTGAATGATTTTTTTTACTGTGTCCATCTCTCCTATAGAAGGAATTAACGCTAAGTTGCAATTCATTGAAAGCTTTGTTTGGGGTGTGTAATTAGAGTAAAATGTTCTGGAAAAAGTATTTACAATGTAAGAAAAAACATGTAGTAGCTACTCCGGTGTCCTGGGTCAGGAAGAGTTGGTCATTGTATTATCAAAACCATGGCTGCTGGAACATTTGCATCAGTGAATTGATTTATTATTTTTGCTTTATCACGTGTGTTACATTTACATTTACATTTTAGTAATTTAGCATACGCTTTTATTCAGAGTGACATAAAGTGAGTGGATACATTTAAGAGAAATTAGGTGAAACAACCACAACTCAGTAGTGAGAGCATTCAATATTTGAAAGTGAATAGGCAAAAGAAAGTAGATTTAATCACACAATATTTCATTTTAGTTTTATGCAGTGCACTTCAGCCCGTGGTGGATTCCATCCCTCTGCCAGTTAAGTACCGTACATATAGTATATAAAGTAGAAATACCACAGTTAGCATTTTAAATGCTATTGTAACTACTTGTGGTTTTCATTTGTTTAGAAGATACTGAATTTGAAGCAAATACAAGTCATGGAGTTATTCCTTGATTTTAACATTATACCTCCTCTTCAGGCTTTTGCCTAGTGTAGTTCCTGTATTCCAGAATATGAGGGATGCTTTCCTAATTCTCTTCTTCCTGAGGGACCTGAGAATAAAATCACATGTGATTCGTTTTTTATACCAGTGTGAAATGTTTTAATGTGGCATAAAAAATGTTATTGATTACTGCAGGGTTTGCTGTTCTTATTTGTAATGGATAACGCTTTCTGAAGCCTTTAATGCTTTGACTAAATGAAAAATATTGAATTACCTAAAAGCTTGTAAAATAATGTTTTGGCACAATGGTAAGCCTTCTAGGTAATTTCAATTTTTTTAATGAATGGTATCATTTAGAATGATGGTTTTAAACTGGCCTTAAACTGTATTCAAAGAAAACACTGATTTGTAGGATATTGATGACAAATATATTTTTTGCCTTACGAAAGAAAGCTAATGATTCAAACAACCATCAGCAACACAGTGGTTTACATTTTTTATTTATGTTGAGCTACCATTTAATTATGAAAGTAAGCACCTTGTTGGTGGAATTGGTGAACTAACATTTTGAAACAAAAATCACACCCTGTAGTAAATAAATGTCACTTATTTTTTATATCAAGTTTACACATTTGCAGAAAACCATAATTTAATAGTATATTATACCAGTGAACACCTAGAACTGTTAAATTCTCCACCCCTAATAAAACAAACTATTCTGAAACGGCAGCTTTCTGAAGACAAATTACCAGTGTATTCATTTTGCAGTTCGCTTTTCCAAGTGTTCACCTGTTCAAATATCTGCATACAAACAAATCAACAAAAGCTAAGGTCTGTGCACGCTGTTCTGCACCTCACAAAGTTTTGACTGCACCCAAAGCATGGAATTTCAATTTGATACAACACATCTGTATCCTGTTTTAAAGGTCCTAAATTATGCATTTCATCACTAAAATTTGAGTTTACAAAAACGATGCAACTCTCAAAGCTTGGTTGGTGCCCAACAAAATGTTCCTAAGCATTTGATCCTCATCTATGATTCTGAAAGGCCGTGGGATGCAATAGCCAAATAATACACATGTGCAGAGACTACTGACCAAAATTCACCCATTCTGTCTTGGTACTGTATCTATTTTGTCCATTTGTTTGTTGAGCCAAAGCCTTAATCACTGGCAATGTCAACACCTTGTAATATAATGAAGTACCGGTGACTGGTTCTCTTACCTCCCAGTATACCTCATCTTCAAAGCACTTCTCATCAGCAGGAACAGCCCAGATAGGGAACCTTAAAATGGCACCTGTCAACAGAGGACACTGTTTAAGTTGAACTGTCTCGCCTTTTGATAGGTCAATCTCCATGGCAGCTAATTCACCATTGTCCTCCCCTGCATGCCTATACTGTAGCTTCACTGAACTCTTTTGATGATAAAATTAGGTTGTCTGGTTTTGGTGGGGGTGGTTAAATTACTTTGGTTGCTAACTGAGCATTTAAAGAAAGTCAAACAAATAGGTTACATGGCTAGCATGCAATGTTAGCAAGTCTGCTGCAATGTATTTAGCAAGCTAATATTTCCTTCATTAACAAAACATGGCCACCTAAAATAATCCCCCACATTACTAATTGGCATATTTAACTACTCGCCTCTCCATCTGATAGCTGATGTGTGGTGAGTGTTTTGGTGCCAAATGGCTGCCATTCATCACCGAAGTGAATGGGATTCTGTTTGTGTGACGGTGTGTGGAAGTGGGTGTTGGACAGTGTTGGACTGTGTGTGGAAGTGTTTGTGTGTGGACTGTGTGACTGTGTATGGAAGTGGGTCCTACTCATCAGTGGATGTTAGCTTCCCCCATTACTATGTAAAGCGCTTTGGGTCCTTGAAAAACACTAGAAATATCCAATTACTTATTAATATTAGAACAAATTATCTACACTGGTTAACTTTACCAACCCAGACAAATGTATAACAACAAAGTATGTCTGACATGTTATAGACATTTTAGAAAACTGAGTATATTAATTGATTTTAAAATAGCTAGTCCAGCTATGGTCTGCTTTTGGTTCCTTTCATGTTCAACTTCAGCTTTTCTCAACCTGGATCTACCAGAGTGGCTTTGTTTATAATTCTCTGATTTGTTCTATAACTCACCAACTATAGCTCCGCCTCCAATCCCGAAAATCATGGCCACACACATGCCAGCAGCCTGGTACCCAGCCTGAGTTTACACCGTTCTGTCTTTAAAGTCTCCAGTGAAATCAAACGTGTTGATCAACCTAGATGCAAAAAAGACTTATGTATGTGATCCTATTGTGTGTTTATACACTGCTTTCCAAATTATTATCCAAATTAGAGTTAAGTGTCATAAACATTAAATATTTAGTTTTTCAATCAAACTCATGGATGGTATTGTGTCTCCAGGTTATTTGGATCACTGAAATAAATCTCAGACACCTGTGATAATTAGTTTGCCAGGTGAGCCCAACTAAAGGTGAACTACTTAAGAAGGATGTTCCAAATTATTAAGCACGCCACAGGTTTCAAGCAATATGGGAAAAAAAGATCTCTCTGCTGCGGAAAAGTGTCAAATAGTGCAATCATCTCAAAATGATTTGAGCTCCATCAGTCCACCATGAAAACAAATATATAAATAGAGAGCACTTATCATGATGGCAACTCGGGCTAGAAATGGACTCCCTTCCAGAATATTACCAAAACAAAAAAGAAAAAGAAATACTAAAGTAAAGCCAACCCAAACATAACATCTATAGGTTTGCAGACCTTCATTGCTGTGTCTCAGAAGATTGTGCATACATCAACAATAAGATTAACACTGAATCAAAATGTAGTTGATAGGCAGATTAGTGCAAGGGACATTTTCAAATCACTAGATGCTATATTTGAGTTGGTATTTACCTGATTTATTATTGTCACAACTGTAGGCATCCATGGTGTGAATGTGGAATGAAGACAAGCGCAAAGGATTTAGGACAAAATTAAACAATAGACTTGTAAACAAAGTGTTGAGGGTCAAAACATAGATAATACTTCTCTAATACAATATCAATTTAGAAAACATGACATCTACACACTCATTTTGGAACACATACCTGACAGCAACACACTCAACAATAACCCTCAACTGATAACATTGAAACCAAACTTGAATAGACATGATCATTGATGAATAGAATCAGATATGGAGTGATTAAGAAAATGTATCAGACAACATAACCTATGTGACAAAATCATATGACATGTAGAGCAGGAAAGTCAGAACATAAACAATTCACACCAGACAGAAACCAAAACAACAACACATTCAGGGGAGAAACTGAAATACATGTCAGGTCCCAATAAGGGAGATCATTACAATTATTATTTTATCCCAAATTGTCATCATGTTAAAAGCACTCAATTTGTAATTAATTTGCTTCACAGTGAATTAATGGAGCTAAAATATTTGGGAGATGGTTTTACAGCCTTCCACAGACCAATGTGCTCTTACAGTACATGCTGTTTTATATATATACTCTATATATATAAAAATGTATTGTGTCCCATATGTATGCTCCATTTTGGGACCTTTGTGTATGTAAACTGCCAACAAACTAGAAAATAAATGGGTGGATTACAGTTGTGGTCAAAAGTTCTGAGAATGAGAATTTGTGTGTTTTTGTTTGGCCAACCACCTCTTGAGGATCGACCAGAAATTCTCAATGGAATTATGGTCTGAGAAGTTTGCAGGCCATGGATCCAAAATGTTGATGTTTTGTTCCCCAAGCCACTTAGTTATCACTTTTGCCTTATTGCAAGATGCTCCATCATGCTGGAAAAGGCAAACTGTCCATGGATGGTTGGGAGAAGTTGCTCTCTGAGGATGTGTTCATACCATTCATTATTCATGGCTGTGATCTTGCAATGTGATGGCAAAATTGTAAGTGAGCCCACTCCCTTGGCTGAGAAGCAACCCTACACATGAATGGTATCAGAATGCTTTACTGTTGGCATGACACAGGACTGATGGTAGTGCTCACCTTGTCTTCTCCGGACAAAGTGTTGTTTGGATGGCCCAAACAATCGGAAAGGGGATTCATCAGAGAAAATGACTTTACCCCAGTCCTCAGCAGTCCAATCCCTGAACCAACTTTGGTGCTTGCTGGACTTTCTTGGGTGCCCTGACGCCTTCTTCACAACAATTGTACTCCTCTCCTTGAAGTTCTTGATGATCCGATAATGATTTAGGTGCAATCTTACTAACAGCAATATCCTTGCCTGTGAAACCTTTTTTGTGCAAAGCAATGATGATGGCATGTGTTTCCTTGCAGGTCACCATGGTTGACAGAGGAAGAACAATGATTTCAAGCACCACCCTCCTTTAAAGCTTTCAGTCTGTTATCGATACTCAATCCGCATGACAAAGTGATCTCCAGCCTTGTCTTTGTCAACACTCTCACCTGTGTTAACGAGAAAATCACTGACATGATGGCAGCTTGTCCTTTTGTGGCAGGGCTGAAATGTAGTGGAAATGTTTTTTTTGGGATTAAGTACATTTTCATGGTAAAGAGGGACGTTGCAATTGATTGCAATTCATCTGATCACTCTTCATGACATTCTGGAGTATATACAAATTGCCATCATCAGCACTGAGGCAGCAGACTTTGTGAAAATGTGTATTTTTATCATTCTCAAATATGTTGACAACAACTGTACATCAAACAATTAGCAATTTACATTAACTAATAAGAAGTTAGTTAATTTTCTACAAGACAGGCTTTGTGATATATAGTCTGTGGAAGAATCTGTTTTCCAAGGCTGAGTACATAAGTAAAGGTAAGTCTACTGTTCAGGTTTGTGTATGTGGTGCGTCTGGTCCCTTGACTCACCCCTGTTTTCCGTAGACTGATTCAGTTGCAGTTGCAGCAGTAATGGCTCCAACTATACCGCCAATAACTCCAGGCATGGCATGCAAATTGTGTATTCCACACAAAAAAGGCTGGTTGGAGACAGGTAAATCTTTAACAACAATCAAATAACTCCTAATAGTCAGATGAGTGACTATCTCTATTTATTGCAAAGCTTGTCTATTCAATAAAGATTATGCAAATATTTTATAATTATAATAATTAAAATACATTGGATTTAAAAACATTAAAAAAAACAAGGACACTGAATGTATAGTGCTATATTTTATTTCTTAAGAGCGTGGCCTCAAAGACATAATTAATTTCACTGCCTATAATTGCCTGTATCAAAGTGTGTTGGATTGTGTCATGTCATTTTGACATCATGTTTCAGCACTGAATAGCTGCTAAGTTTAAAACTGTAACTGCTTTAAGTTTGTCATATTTGATGTCAAATTCTGACAACTGATGGTACTGTGAATCCAAGCGCTTGGTACATTCTGACACATATGACACTGCATTTCTAAATGTGTACAGAAGTGTTAGTATTCCCTTTAAGAAAAGGCCATTGTTTTTTTTTAGATGGGGTGGAGTCTCCACTGGTGAACCTTCAATTAATTAAAATCCAATGTCTAACTGTCTATGTTAACAAATTATTCTTTGATTGCGGCCTTTTTACTAAATGTGAAGACTGCAAGCTGTGACATTCAAATAAGTGTTCAATTGACAAAAAATATCAATAAAACTGAGGTAAACTAGACTGATTATTTCAATGCTAGCTGGTGTTTGTCTTGCTAGCAAGCTAACAGAATTATTTTGCTGCATCTCGTTAGCATGGCTATTCTGTAACTACTAAAGATGAATTACAGTTATCCTTTTGGGAAGCAGAAGTTTTTGGTCATTTCCAGGTACATGAGATTGAACTCCGCAAAGGGGTGCTGGCCCCCATCCAAAAACATTGTTTTTGTACTGTAACATTATAACGCCAATTCCGAAATTTGAGACAGTATGGAAAATGCAAAAAACTTTACTATATTGAAAACACTTTATTAACACATTATGTTATGTTTTACTTTGTGAATTTAATTTATTTTTGAAAATATACACTCATTATTAATCTGAGGACTGTAACACTCCAAAACTTTGGGACAGTTGACTGTTTACTACTGAGTAACATCACCTTTTCTTTTGATAACACTTATTAAGCATCGGGGCACTGATGACACTAGTTGGTTAAGTTTAGTTAGCAGAAATTTCCCCCATTCATTTAATATGCTAATATGTTCTCAAATGGGCAACTGTATTGGGCCTTCGTTGCCTTATTTTGTGATTCATAATGTGCCACTCCTTCTCAAATGGAGACAGGTCAGAACTACAGGCAGGTTGCTCCAAAATGTGTACATATTGTTTTGCATTAATGCTGCCCTCAAAGATATGCAAGTTACCCATGCCATGTCAGGAATACTTTGAGAAAACGTTGTCAGTCAACACTATTTGCCACTGCATCCAGAGCTGCAAGTTAAGGCTATACTATACATTACAAAGCAGAAGTTATATATCAACACTGTCCAAAAGTGCTCCCGACTTCTCCTGGCTCAGTCTCATCTGAGATGGACAGTAGCACAGTGGAATCCTGTTTTGTGGTTCGATGAGTGAACATTTAATTTTGTTTTTGGACAAAACAGCCTTTGTGTTCTCTGGGCCAAAGAGGAAAAGGACCATCCAAGCTGTTATCAGCATCAGGTCCAAAAGCCAGTGTCTTTTATGGTATGGGGTTGTGTCAGATCCAATTTCATAGGTAACTTGCACATCTGTCAGGGCACCATTAATGCAGAAAGATATATACACCTTTTGGAGCAACATATGCTGCCATCCTGATGTTGTGTTTTCCAAGGACGTCCCTGCATTTTCCAGAGGGACAAGGCCAAACCAAATTTTGCCCGGATTACAAGCGCAAGGTTGCATAAGCTGAGAGTGCAGGTGTTAGCATTAGCAAAGCCTGCCTGCAGTCCTGACCTGTCTCCGATTGAGAATGTGTGGCACCAGGGACGTGCACAGGTACGGGCTATTGTTTCCCGGGCAACAGCCCGTTTGCCCTGATTGACTGATCTGCCCCTCTGGAGAAAGAGCCTAAATAAGCTTTTTTTGTGGCTGCATCCATATGATAAGCCCATCATTAGTAATTAAATTAAATTAAATCGTAATATCATGCAGTTCTGTGTTTATTTTTTTGCCACCATACTGTCAGCATTGCCCTCTGCCCCCAGTCACATGACATTGTTTGTATTCTCACACGGGCGGTCTATGGGTGCATTGCACGTGAAGGAGAGGGAGAGGCCTTCTGTTTTCATGTGACATTTTGAAGTTATGGTGATAGACATTGTTCTTTACAATATTTCTATCCATATATTTAGAGATACACAAACAAATATTATTTAAGGCACCAAATCATAACAAAAGTCTTTAAGAATCATTGAGTGAAGCCACAGTCTATGAAAAGTCAACTGGCTGCATTAAATTGTTCAGTTGTCTTTTAGCATCGAAAAGTACATTATACGTAATATAAGTTACTTCTGATTGTAATAATTATATTCAAGATTAGGTCCTAACACAAGCCTTCAGACCACTGAGTGAGGGAGAGCATGCGGAGCATCACACAACTAATCAGACAGGTACATAATGAGGGTGAAAAATGTGTTTGGAGAGTTTCTTCAAAAAGGCCATGTCAGTAAATGTATAATAACGAGAAAGATAGATGATGTGGACAATCGTTTTCTTAATTTAAAAGGTAAATTATAGAACTTATTCAGAATTATATTATAACATTTATTTTGGAGACAGTCTCTGCTGAGCATTGACATAGCTTTGTAGTTTGATAGGAGAAAGATAGATCTTGCCTTGATCACATCGATAAAAATGGCGGGGGGGCATTAATCATTGGTAGCAGTGTTAAAATGTGTGATAGCAAAAAAAGATCTTGCTGCCATGATTACAATCAATTTATAGTTACATTGTGGTATAACTGTACTGTACTATATAACTGTGGTATAGTACTGTAAATTAACATAAGATTAAAAAAGGTTGATTGCTTTATTGAACTTGTATGAGAAAGAAAGTGACTGCGCGAGGGGTGCCTTTTTTTCATGTTAGAGCAATAGCCCCTCCAAATATCTGTGCACGTCCCTTTGTGGCACATTATGAAACTCAAAATAAGGCCAAAAAGGTCCCATACAGTTATGCAGGTGAAAACAGGCATAATGGATGAATGGGGGAAAATTGTGCTTGCTAAACTTAACCAACTTGTGTGTCCAAATACTTAATAAGTGTTATTTAAAGAAAAGGTGATTTTAAAAAGTGGTAAACATTCGACTGTCCCAAATTATTTTAAGTGTGTTACAGTCATCAGATTTGAAATTACTTTGTAAAGTAAATCATCAAACAATGTGTTAATAATATGTTTTCAATATACTACAGTGTGAATAACTTTTTCAAATTACTCGTTATGTTTTTGTTTTTGCATATTCCATACTGTCCCAACTTTTTCAGAATTGGGATTGTATACAGATAAAATCTGTCCCATGTCTCTTTTAAAGCTGAGCCCTTTATTACAACATGAAAAACATGTACAAAATATATAAATATAAGAAATACCTATTAGTTATATATTTTTAACTATAGTAAACTATAGTTTATGCACATCAGATATTAGTAACATTAACTGTAAAATAGAAAACCAAAGTATATCAGTATGTGATTCCTTAACTTTCAAATTGACATAGTTTTCAACTAGCGTACTTACTATATGTACTACAACAGCATAATAGAATTCCTGAAATTCAGTTGTGGGTTTTGGTTTTGGTGTGCCACCCCAAGATTTTTAGTGCTCCATCTGGCCACCCCTATGATCAATTTCTAGGGGCACCACTGACTCAGTGCTTGCTAGCTAACATTAGCAGTTGCTAGCTAAATTTAGGGCATGCTAGCTAATGACATTATCTTAATTGTCTGTGTTCAACTGTGAGTTTTCACTACAAGGAAAGTTTGCTTTCCAGAATGTATAATAAGCTAGTTACAACTACCTATTATCAGCTGGAGTTAGCTTGTTCTATTCTGCATAGCTAGCTAACAAGCTAAAGTTAACTAACTAGCTAGCTGGGTGACTAATATTCTTCAGGCTGGTTTTCTAAACAGTGTTTGATAAAATGGGATTCCTACAGTATAGTACTATAGGGCATTCATGTTTGACTTTCTGTTGAGTTAATTTATTCCTTTTGCATTACTTGGCATTTAGTGACATTTTGCTGGTGCTCATTGTGTTACACTTTGGCTTTACCTAGCTATTGCCTTTTTGGTCATTCTCCAGTTTTATGTTGCGGGAGAGAATGTGGGAAATAAGGGAGTGGTTTAAGTGAATTAACACTAATATTCTTAACTTTCAGGCTTGATAGATAGACTTATTGGAAGAAAAAAGGCATAGTGGGGTAAGCTGCATCATGTGATCTTATTCACCACATAATATCTTATATTTCCTTTTTAGTTCAGTGTCAAAATAATTACTTACACCTCTATAATCACCCTACTTTGTTGTTGGGTATTTTATACTTGTAATCTGAAGATTTAGGGGTTGACATTAACATTATTGGCCACTTGTCCTTTGGACAACTAAGCCTGGTTTTATACTTGTTCGATAGGAAAAACCACTTATCCAAAGCTGTAGTTTCAAGTAGGCTATTGTAATTAACATGCATGTCTGTAATTCTAAGAAACAAGCAACATTGCTCCCTATATGTCATTCCGAAATCAAGCAATATGGTAAAAAAGCACATTTACTGTACATTTTTTCCCTTGTATGGATTTTGTGATGTTTTGTGATGTTGGAAATTAAGGTAATCAAGGAACCATAGCCAGATCAGTTGCTCTTAAAAGCATCAATTGAATATGAAGTGCCCTCACATTTACAACATGGCCTTAAATCTAACATTTTGGTCACAGATGAAAAATCTACTAGTCTCACAGATTAATTGGCCAATATGTTTGACAAAAGTTTCTTAAATATTATATGTATTCCCAGTTAAATATAACATACTATATGAATATCTGTAAACCTTTGTGACAGACAATAGAGGTGAGACAAAAGTTTTAGATACCTCTTTACGGTTACCATGGTAACACTGTCACTTATTTTCTGTCTTGAATCTGACTACTTTTTCAAGCAGTTGCTGTTAAAATTATTAAAATCATTCATGCATGTAAATTAAACAATGTCAGAAACCAAATAATTTGTGATTAAGTCTCACTTTAAAGAAATATTGTCTTGTTGTGATGGTTTCCCAGTGTTCGGTGTTTCTTTTTGTGTTCCAGTCCAGATCCCGTGTCCTGTTCTAGTGTGTCATCCGGTCTGGGTTTTGGTTTCTCCCTACTGTGTACTTATATGGGTTTCCTGTCTGTAGTGTTGGTTAACGGGTTCACAGGTGGTTTCTGTTAGTTCATTAATGCAGTATATAATCAGTTCTGTTCATCCCTGTCTTGTCCGTCATTTTCCCGTCCATGTGGCTCGTGGTCCATGTTTATTCTGCTACACGACAGCATTTTCTAAGTTACTATTTATAAAGTATTCCTGTGTTTTAGTTTCTAGCGTTGTGTTGTTTTCTTATTATACTAAGTATAGGCTATGCCTTTTCAAGGATATTCTCCTGCATTTTGGTTCTGTTGATCCGTATCAGTATTGTTGGAAATAAATCTACCTTTGTTGCTCCAAACGCAATTGCTTCCTATCCCTTCATATGTACGCATGTGACACTTGTGCAATGCTTCTTAACTGTGTGCACAATTATTAGGCAAGTTGAATTCTTGAGGATTCATTTCATTATTAAACAACTACATGTACAGTGCTCTCGGTCAAACTAAATGTAAATACAGCTCATAACTGAATAGTTGAGGTTTTGGTTCTTTGAAGAATATTTGTGTGCACAATGGATATTGTCCAGAATAATTTTGCAACTACATGAAAAAGAAATTTCCCCGTCTCAGTTGTTGATTTTTATCTGTTAAAATGAGAACAATTAACAACATAAAATGCACAAATAAACATTTTGTTGAGGTGTTGTGTGTGCTGGAAGGATGGAGACCACATTGCACGGAGGAGTGTTCTTGATGTTGATTTGAACGCTTTGAGGAGGCACCATCATAGTTTAAGGCAGAGATGCTAACTACACTGTTCCTGTTGCACAACAACATACATTAAGCTACAATTCTCTTAACGCGGCATTGGACAAGAGTGTATACATTATGTACGACATGACGAAGTGAATGTTCAATCAGTAATGCAAACGTACAGAGTTTAAGCAGCTCTCCTCTAAGAGGATACTACTCCTCATTTTCCCTACCAACACAAAACAGGACTGGAAGTCACAATAGCACGCGCCGACCGTTCCAGCACACTAGGATTAAATAGGAATTTTGATTACTCATTACGGACCGGTGTGGTTATTTACCCAGAGCACCATTCATGCGTAATGAGCAACCAAGTGCCTACCACTCTCCCAGTGCCCAGAAGTCGGCATGCAAAACCAATAACACAGTTAGTAACAAAAATCAAACACCATACAAACCATAATACATTAACATAAGGGGCCTTATCTTGCATACAGCGCAATTTACTTTTTACACCGACGCATGTATCATTCCTATTTTGCACCTGACGAACAGTGTACTTTTCCCTCCACAAACGCACATTGGTAAATTAGGGAAGGAACTTGCACTCCCGGGGGCGGTTCAGCAAAAAGAGAATGCCTGTTCCGCCGCAAACGTTCCATGGTGCTATTTTGCTGTTTCAGAAAACAATTCCTCCACAGACCAGGAAAAACCTAGTCTAAAGTCAGTGGCGCGTTATTCAGATGCTATTTTAAATACGTGCAAGCTTGGCCATAATGTAGCATGTGCACGAGCATACACTTTGCTTCTCATCTACACAGATGCAGCAGTTCCCATTTTTGCAAACCATACATAGTTACAAGGAAAAATATTACCACACAAACTAAATCATTGTGGTGTCGATAAAGATGTGAAAAATAGGCCTAAATCTAGTGTACACATTTACCCAAATGCAGGCAGAATTTATCGCATTTATATACATCAATTGCAAGGGAACCCATTCAATCAACATACAAGTCATTTGCGATGCTATAGAGCAGTGGTTCCCAAACCTCTTCTTGGGGACCCCCAGACAGGCCATGTTTTTATTTTCACCCTGAAATTACATAACTAATTCAATTAGTCAACTACACATTACACCTTTGACTAATTGAATCAGGTGTGCCTTTTCAGGGTTAAAACAAAAAATGGCCTGTCTGGGGGTCAGAACGGAAGAGGAGAGCTTTTTTGAAAGAAGAGCTAATGCATTGTCTATAGTGAGCAAAGTAATCTCGGTTTAATGTTAGACTACATTGCAAAAATATCACCATGCATTCATAACCTTGTGATTCAGTGAGAGTGAGTCCAAAACAGGAAAGTATGTCTTTGTGATATTTCTTTATTAATATTTTTTTTTTAAATAATGTGAGATGACGATCTGATTGTTTTATTGCATGTAACGCCCAAACAACACTTATGACTAATGTAGCTACTTCAGACCTACCCCTTTTAGATTTGCGTTGGGCGCAATCTTAATTTATCCCGCCGGTATAATAGCAACAGGGCCCAAGATCTGCCCACAAAGTCACTTGCGTTTAGTTTTGTTACTTTAATTTCTGTCATTTGAGCCCATAAAAATAGAGCCCATAATCTTGCACTGTGTAAACAGAGCTCTGACTGATCACCGTGCAGTCAGAATGAAACATGTCTAACGTTAGCTAGCCATCTCATAATCTGAAAGAGCAACCCATGTTTGAGAACCTAAAGTTAAATTGTGGGCTCACACACCGATATCATGTTATAAAAATACAAAAATACACAAGTTACAAATTGCAGATTAATTTGGTTAGCTCAATCTCTGTACTTGTTAAATGTGCAGTGTAGATTCTACTTGTCCCTTTATTATTTTTACATAATGTCAATCCCTGAGATTGTGTTAAAAAAAATGTCTAGTAGTATATAAAATGCTTTAAACAGGATCTGATAGAGAGTCACATTTGAGGAAAATGGCTCATTGGGGTAGGTTGAATCCTGTTCTCTCCTTCCCTACCTAATAATTAGTGATGTGCGGATCGATACTAAAGTATCGATATTTACGATACCAACGTATCCTGGTCTAGTATCGATTCTCATATATAAAGATCGATATTTCAACTCAGTAATTTGGAGTGAGTGTTTAAGTTATCATAACTAACTTGTTGTCACCAGAAGAGTCTAATTATCCGATTAGAGAAAGGAACTACTTCTCCTTCCGCCTGTCAGTTGTGTGTGCACTGCAGCTCTGTGACGGAGCCGGCTGTTGCAGCAGCCCTTCTTTAACTTCCCGCTACGAAGACCCTGCAGTGGCATAAGTTGTCCAGGTACAGGAAGATAACGCGACTATCTTGCTATCACTGATTGTGGGGAAGTTATTCACGTCTGTTAAGGTGTCATAATGCTATTTGTCTCTCCCCCTTTCTCCAGCCAGAAGCATAATGAAATGCTAACTTTTTTGGCACTACCTTGCCAACGTGTCTGCTGATCTTCTATAATATCGCTGGTGCATGGCTACCCTCACAAAGCGTGTATCTTTTTTGTAGAAAGGTGACACTTAATCTCCCCTTGCCAAGACTTGAAATGATGGGCACTCAGCTATAGCCATTGTGTTACAAATGTTAAACACCCAACGCCCATGTGTTGATTAGATGAAACCATCTATTC
This sequence comes from Umbra pygmaea, assembly GCA_016801145.1. Lineage (NCBI taxonomy): Eukaryota > Metazoa > Chordata > Actinopteri > Esociformes > Umbridae > Umbra > Umbra pygmaea. Next base: position 35,162 of record JACXGM010001557.1, read on the forward strand.
CCAAGTGAAATGACTTGTGGTACAACATGTACAGTATTTCAATATTCAAACAGGACAATATATAAGTGATTTTTACTTGTCTTAATAGCCCAGTCTCATTTGCGAAAATAATCACCAACTAGTGTCTATATAAATAACAACACAATGTAAAATATCAAATAATTGGCATCCAACCAGATAATAGGGCTAGGCGATATTCACATTGCGATTCAATAATGCACTCCAGAGCCTTTTCGCCTGGCAACACTATATAATGCCCACAACTCGAACTTGGATATTTCATTTCAAAATAATGTCACTAGTTTTAATTAATTGCAATAAACATTGTGAATTCATTGTAAAGCTAGTTATTTCTAACCAAATTCAATTGTTTTGTTTTTAAAGAAATTACCGTATATACCCGAATATAAGACGAGGTTTTTATCCAAAAAATTGGCTGAAAAATTGGGGGTCTTATATTCGCGATATAGACAAAATCACGTGGAAAACGGAGAAAGCAGGGGGAAACAGCAGAGGT
>JACXGM010001557.1:41370-53978 GCA_016801145.1 Umbra pygmaea
GGCCACCAGAGGCCGCTCAAGTCCACCGGCCACCAGAGGCCGCTCAAGTCCACCGGCCACCAGAGGCCGCTCAAGTCCATTGGCCACCAGAGGCCGCTCAAGTCCACCGGCCACCAGAGGCCGCTCAAGTCCACCGGCCACCAGAGGCCGCTCAAGCTCCACGACCACCAGAGGGCGCTCAAGCTCCACGACCACCAGAGGGCGCTCAAGCTCCACGACCACCAGAGGCCACTCAAGCTCCACGACCACCAGAGGCCGCTCATGCTCCACGACCACCAGAGGTCGCTCATGCTCCACGACCACCAGAGGTCGCTCATGCTCCACGACCACCAGAGGTCGCTCATGCTCCACGACCACCAGTGGTCGCTTATGCTCCACGACCACCAGAGGTCGCTCAAGTCTCCCAACCACCATAGGTCACTCAAGTCTCCCGACCAGCCGCTGCTGCCGCCGCCCTCCGGACCGCCGCTGCTGCCTCTGCCCTCCGGACTGCCGCTACTGCCTCCACCTTCCGAGCCGCCGCTGCTGCCTCCGCCTTCCGGTCCGCCGCTCTATTTTTGTAGGAGACATTTAAGAGCCCCTACATACCTGACATTTTTTATTAATATTATTACCAATCCACATTTTGAGAGACCTCAAAAATTATCTTTATTTTGGCCAAAATACACCAGAGTTGTCATGTGACCATAACATCTCCGAAATTAGTTTGAAACTTGAGTTGCAGTTTAATCACAATGAACAATGAAATATGCTACACAGTAAACAGCTGTGCATGTTGAACTAAAACAAATTTCCAATCTAATATAAATTAACAAACAACATCAATAATCATGTTTGGATGGCCTGGCACTGGACTATGCAAAGGACCTCTGGGAGACAGAGGATCCAGTTCTTCAATCATATGAGGACTTTGCCAGCCTGCTACAGCGTATAATTTCACTACCGGATGTCACTGAGTCACTGCCACAAGATGTCACTGCTGAACCGTCACTGGATTTTACCACTGAGTCACCACTAGCTGTCACCGCTAAGTCATCGTTGGATTTCACCACTGAACCACCACTAGCTGTGACCGCTGAGTCATTGCTGGATTTCGCCACTGAACCGCCACTAGATGTCACTGCTGAGTCTCTACTATGGTCAGAAGCCACACTTCAGCCAGAGTACTCAGCAGCCACACTTCAGCCAGAGTCCTCAGCAGCCATGCTTCAGCCGGAGTCCTCAGCAGCCACGCTTCATCATCCAATTCCAAGTGGATGTTTACATTCAAAGTTTGGTAAACAATTACATTTATTCCAACAGAAATTAGATTTAATCGAACTCATTGATGGTATTGTGTCTCCCATCTCTTTGTATCATTGAAATCAATCTCAGACGCCTGTGATAATTAGTTTGCCAGGTGAGCCCAATTAAAGGAAAACTACTCAAGAAGGATGTTCCACATTATTAAGCATGCCACATTTTTCAAACAATATGGGAAAGAAAAAGGGTATCTCTGCTGCGGAAGAGCGTCAACAAGTGCAATGCCTTGGACAAGATTTGAAAACTTTAGATATTTCACGTAAACTTAAGCATGACCATCGTACAGTATCTTGAAGAGATTTGTTGCTGATTCAGAGCACAGATGGGTTCGTGTAGATAAAGGTATAATGAGGAAGGTTACTGCCATTCATCAGATTAAGAGAGCAGCTGCTGATATGCCTTTACAAGGCACCAAACAGGTATTTGAAGCTGCTGGTTGCAACTGCTACTTGCAGTTTTGTATAAACCTACTATTTGGTGACCCCTAGCCAATGCTCACAAGCAGAAATGGTTGCAGTCGGCCCAGAAATATATGGAGACTAATTTTCTAAAGAGTTTTGTTTACTGATGTGTGCTGTGCAACCCTGGATGGTCCAGATGGATGGAGGAGTGGATCGTTGGTGGATGGCCACCATGTCCCAATATGGCTGCAACGTCAGCAAGGAAGTTGCAGAGACATGTTTTGGGCCGGAATCATGGGGAGAGTGCTGGTAGGCCCATTTAGGCTCCCTGAAGTTGTGAAAATGACCTCGGCAAAGGACAGTTTCTGACTGACCACTTTCTTTCATGGTACAAAAAGAAAAACCCTGCCTTCCCTAGCAAAATCTTCTTCATACATGAACATCCATCCCAGTGTGGGCTGGATTATGGACTCATTTTGATAGTGTTTTGTTAGTTTACTCTCCTGTATTTATATGTTTGTTTTGTTCTTATTCAGTGCTGTGCATGGTGTTTTAGTTCTCCCCTTTTATAGTCTGTGTCACGATGTCCCTAGTGTCTGTGTGCTTGTTCTGTGTTCACCTTGTAGTGGTTTCTCCTCTATGTGTTTTGTTTTGGTTTAGGTCCCCTGCTCTTTGTGTCACATGATCCTGTCACATGTTTTGGTGAGCCCATCAGTTCTGTAGATTAAGTCCCCACCTTCACACTTATTCCTCATTATTTGGGTATTTAGTTCTGAGTGTTTGTTAGTCCTGTGTGGTTGTTTCTTTTCAATTCCTTCTCCCCGGTTTAAATCCAATGTCCAACTATTATTGAAGACGCGCCTGCCTCCAAACTATTATTTAACTGTGACAATCTCATCCTACAAAGAATACCTCTGTGTCCTTGGCTGCTATGGGCATAAAAGGAGAGAAACTCATGGTGTGGCCCGCATCCTCCCCTGACCTCAACCCTATTGAGAACCTTTGGAACATCCACAAGCAAAAAATCTTTTGAGGGTGGGAGGCAGTTTGCACCAAAACAGCAGCTCTGGGAGGCTGTTCTGACATACTGCAAAGAAATTCAAGCAGAAACTCTCCATAAACTTAGAAGGGGTCCTATGGTAACATGTAACATTCCCTGTTGTGTTTGATTAAAATAGCTTTTGATTTCAGTAGATATGACCTCATTATACTGCAAATTCAACAGGACAGTTTTCAGTTTTTTCAACCTATACATTTTTTTTGAAACTCTGTTGTGCATAATCATTTTGAATAGGGGCAACTACTTTAGCCCTAGCGGCAACTACTGGGGCCCTAGGGGCAACTACTGGGGACCTAGGGGCAGGCACAGAGGCACTAGGGGCACTAACAGAAATCCTAGGGGTACTAACAAAAGCCCTACGGGTAGAACTGGAGGCCTGGGGCAGGACCTGAAGCCCTAGGGGCATGGACTGGAGCCCTAGGGGCAACTAGGTGGGCCCTTACATTCAGACGGGGAGCCCTGAAAGGAGTACTACAACCCTGAACCTGAGTGCTAGGGTAACAACCACCCTGGAAGTTGGAGGAGCTAATGGGGCTAACATAGCTAACCTGACCACTGGGAAGCTTAGCCTGGGAGCTAAGAGGTGTGCTAGCATGGGAGCTAACGGAAACGCTAGCATTCAGATGGGGAGCCCTAAAAGAAGTGCTGCTACCCTGAACCTGAGTGCTAGGGGGGCCAATACGTGGGCTAGAGTAGCTGACTAGGGAGCTAAGGGAGATACCAATAGGAGGCTGGGAAACTCTACCGGAGGAGGTAAAGGCCATCTGGGTCGGCGGTGTAAGGGGCAGAGGTGTTGTTCCTCCCTGTCCTGGGAACGGGACAAGACGCATGCCCTCTTGTTGGCCTTTTAACAGGAACTGTCGGAGGCGCTGTCCGTACAAAGGCTCCACCTGATCCAGCCGTCTAAATCGATCGGTCCCCAGCCATGCCTCCAGATACCTCCTATGCCAAACCTCCTCGTCGGCCCAGGATTCACAGTCCTCCTCCACATCCCCAACAAAAAACTTGGTGTCCTCCTCCTGACGGCGTGTAACACCTTTACTCCTTCGCTGTCTCATATTTTTAAGGTTGATTATGCTGTCACAGCTATCCATCGTTGATGTGAAGAGATCGAGGCAATTGCGAAGGATCACAATAAACCAAACCGTGTTTATTTCACAAACACTTTTGTGTCAAAACAAATACTGCCACGAGGGGCAAAAGGATAAAGTAACACACAACGATACGTCAGAATACACTGTCACAGGAACAATAATCAACAGGGGAAGGAAAGAAACACACAAACTAAATACTAAACCAAATGAGGGACAATAGGAAACACCTGGGTACTGGAATTAACATGAAGATGATCTATTGGCTGAGGGAGGACATGTGATCTGGGCATGTGACCTGGAAGCGGGAACCAGAACAAGACACAGTAGGAATCACAGAACACATGTAAGGCACATAAGGAACACTAGGGGGAACTAAAATCTCACACATGGGAAGCAAACCATGGGAAGCAAACCAGAGACAGAACACACATAAGACCTAACAAAACAAAAACAGAGTCCCCTCTGAGCACCTCCAGGGCTGGACGTTACATATATTATATATATATATTATATATATATTATATATGCTGACTGTACTGTCTGTTTTTCCGCTGTCATTGGTTAAGCAAGTGGCCTGCAGGCAGAATGAATTTAGCCCAAACAAATCAAGGGGGTGTGCCACGACACCTGTCACTCACTTAAAAGATGCTGATGCTACAGATTTTGGGCTGTAAATAATTTGCCCATTTAAATATTGTGTTTTTTGTGTGACTATTTGGTGCTTTTGCTGCTCTAGGTTCCACCAAAGTTCAAACAATATTGTTGTAAGGTTTTTCAATAACAATATTCTTACCCCTCTCACCTTTACTGTAAATGAAGGGAGGGCTTAGCCCTGTTAGCCTATTTATACCAGTCGCCCCTGATCATAACTTCTTTGTTACTAATGCCATCTTTTATAGTAACCTTTGAAAAGGGATTGTGCTTCATGCAGGTTACCTCTCTTGAGTGACATAGGAGTACTTCTTTTAAGTGCTTCTACATCACGATTGCGAGGCAAAGAGCTTGAATTTGTACTAATATAAGTGTAACATTTGCAACAAACAGTCAACATAAGGACCAGAATGGATGTGTTTCACTACAACTATGGTAACCAGAGTTAGCATTTAACAACTTTGCCCATTTTATTATTGGTAATGAAATGAATTCTGACACACCATGTCCCCTTGCTTCATAGCACTCATCCCTTGAAAGGATTCATTAGATTCTTCAGCAGGGCTTTCTCATGGGCAGAATTACATAATACAAGGTAATCACAATAGACACATACAGTACCTGGGTTGAAAAGCACTGTGTGAAAGCGTGAGCAGCGCAGAGTGCCCAATACATTAATTATTTGGAGCTCGTAGCAGTATTTATATTGCAACCCTGTTTCAGTTGGAGAGTGATGGACCAGCACTGGCGTCCACGGCCGTAGGACTGTAACCTATGGGCCTGGTCTCTGAGTGTTCCAATCTGTCAATAAACGGCTGGCTTTTGAAGGTCATTGCTAGTATAAAGGCTGCTAGGACTCTTTGCCTGTACACTCTTTGCCTGAATATATAAAACAAACATATTTCAATTATGTGACAAAATGTAATTGGTTAAAATAAGTCCTACTCATCCAAAATGTGTTAGGTTGATGTAAATGATTCTGTACCATACAAATCCACACCAACAACATACTTTCCCAGCATGCATTGCTCTTTCAAGGGAACTCTGGTGTTACCACCCATGACTGTTTTTGTTAATGACAGAGACATGGTTATTGAACTACATCATTTTCAATACTCTGTCCTTTGTGTTTACCTTGGACAACATCACAAATGTTAAATGATCACTCAAATACATTTTCCTTCTGTGATTCCCAAAGTACACTTGTCAGTTAGTAATGTCTGCCAGACCCTTTCAACTGTAGTCCAAAATTCCCAGATTTCAACAAAAAATCTGTTCTGGGAGTGTTCAGAGTATTCTGGGAAATTTAACCCCATTTACCAAAATGGTTTAACCCTACAAACAAAGAACAGGCCTACAAAAGGATTCCTTTTGTCATCTAGTTTAAGGTGTGACAGCAAGATGGAATTTATTTAATCTGAACAGTCATGGCGGTAGTGGGTGCAAAACATTTTTTTTATATACACGATTGGATTGCTTAAAAATGTATAAAACGTGTTTCTTAACTTTTTAGCTATAACAGATAAATTGGTCATTATACATGCATACAGAAGACCATGCTGGGAAAATCAAGTCATGTCAATCCAACATAATTCATTTTCATTCATTCTACATCAGGGGTATTCAAATTATACTATACGAGGTCCAGTGCCTACTGATTTTCTGATCTACCTCATCATTAATTGCATTCACCTGGTGTTCCAGGTTTAAGTAAGTCACAGATTAAAGTGTTGCAATGAAAAAAGGGATTGGAAATGGCTTCGGGGTCAAAATTTGGTTGAGGGTTCTACATAATTCACTCTAATAGATCTGAATTTGCTTCAAATTGTGTTCACTGAAAGCAATACAATTATGTTGAGGGTATGAACATAATTCATTTGTATATATCACACACACTCTCAGGTACGATTTCTTTTAGACTGCAAGGGAAGCTTGGCTTACCCTAAAATGTCAAAAAATTGATGGTCAAATATGTACTATTGTGTAAACATTTTATTGACTAAAAAAATGTGTTCATCTCAAAGATGAGTTTGTTCAGAATCAGCTACGTATTGTAACAAATCACTCCCAGATGGTAAAAAACAATAATGTTTATTCTGTACAGGTATTGCAGTAAAGAATAATGAGCAGGGCACAATGATGCTGCTAGGTATACAGGCTATGTTCCGTATCCAATCAGGGTAGTCAGAAAAGCAGTGGTTGGTATCCAAAAAGCAGGCAGTCACACAGGCAGAGGTTGGTACACTAATCAGGCAGTCACACAGGCAGAAGTTTGTACACTAATCAGGCAGTCACACAGCCGGAGGTTGGTACAGGTTCTCAGTCAGGCAGGTAATTCAGAAACAAGGCAGTCAATATAAGGCAAAAGTACAGGGGAGTATCCAAAGGCGAACACAATATATAATGGGAAGTGCTGGTATATACGGAGAGTGAAATGCAGCAGGTGATTAGAATATGGGTTAATGAGACCGGGCTATGGGAATTGTAGTTCTGAGCAGTCTTGCGTATGGAAGCTGTAGTTCTCAGGGAAAAGGAACTGGGGAATATTACACATGTAGCAGGTCGACTGACTCGATTTCATTCTCATACATTCCCATAACATCACAGTGCATTTCCCTGTTGAAGCCTGGCGTCCATGGACTTCAATGGGGCTGCTTTGAACAGTTTTTTCAGTGCTTCGAAACTGCTGTAGATGGTCATTGGATAAATGCTGCAATTATGTCCCATGCACGGATGCTCAGCATCTATGGGGGTGAATGGAGGAGTGGGCTGACTTAAACTCTGAGCTTCTGTGTGATGATTGGAGGGTCTGTCAAAAGACTGCATCTCCTTTTGATTGACAGCGATTTTGTACTATAAAAGTCGCCAAAGCTATTCGAGCTCAGTCCCATCGAGGATTTTGCAAGTGTAGTTGAATGACAAATGGCTGCAACCTATTTCTTGGTATTTGATTGCCAAAATTGCTTGCCAACTTTCATCATACATTTCATGCCCACAATTATACATCACATTTCTTGTTTCAGTTGAACCTAATTCCCAAATTTCCTCCTTCGAGTTGAATATTGTTTCATTAGATCCTGATATTGTTTGGTTAGATCATTGATCCATTAATACAGTAGGCTAGGCTAGTGTCGTAGGGGTGAACTAGCCAGCTAGCATAATGCACGCAATGTCAGACAATACTAATATTGTCGACCTGATTTTGGCAAAGCCAAAAGAGAAATTTAGAATCAAACAGCAGGGCAGATCAACACATAAGATTAATTTAGTGCAAAAGATAGGGTAAAGTAACGGGTCATTTCTGCTCTCCTGGTATAATAAAGTTAGCTGGCTGACTGGAAGTGCTGTGACAAAGAAAATGTACTTCTGGCCATGCCTCTTGATGAAACCATCTCACAGATGTGTAGTTTGGTCAAAGGTGGGGTTGGAGATCTATCTAACTTTGACAAGGTATATTAAAAGCATGAAAAGAGCAATGAACATGTGAGTGCATGTGCAAGATTAAGTTGTATGGGCAGGATCAGGGTTGAGCATGCAATCAATGAAGGTGCTCGCATTCAAGTGGCTAAACGTAATGAAACAGTCAAACAAAACAGGGCCTTCCTAAACAGCTTTATTGATGTGACATTCTTGCTTGGCCGGCAGGAGCTGTCATTTAGAGGAAATGATGAGAAGTAGTGAATCATCCAACAAGGGGAATTTACAGGAGCTCCCAGAAACTTTAGCTAAATATGACTCTGTCCTGTCCACACAATTTGAGTCCTCAACTGTGTTTCCTGGTACAGTGCCTTGTGAAAGTATTCAGCGCCCTTGAACATTTTGACCTTTTGCCACGTTTCAGTCTTCAAAAACTATAATTTTTGGTGAAGAAGCAACAACAAGTGGGACACAATCATGAAGTGGAACAAAATTTATTGGATTTTTCTAACTTTTTTAACAAATGAAAAACTGACAAATTGGGCGAGCAAAATTATTCAGCCCCTACTTTCAGTGTAGCAAACTCTCTCCAGAAGTTCAGTGAGGATCTCTAAATGATCCAATGTTGACCTAAATGACTAAGGATGATAAATAGAATCCACCTGTGTGTAATCAAGTCTCCGTATAAATGCACCTGCTCTGTAATAGTTTCTGAGGTCCGTTGAAAGCACAGAGAGCATCATAAAGAAAAAGAAACACACCAGGCAGGTCCGAGATACTGTTGTGGAGAAGTTTAAAGCCGGATTTGGATACAGAACGATTTCCCAAGCTTTAAACATCCCAAGGAGCACTGTGCAAGCGATAATATTGAAATGGAAGGAGTATCAGACCCCTGCAAATCTACCAAGACCCGGCCATCCCTCTAAACTTTCAGCTCATACACGGAGAAGACTGATCAGAGATGTAGCCAAGAGGCCCATGATCACTCTGGATGAACTGCAGAGATCTACAGCTGAGGTGGGCAAGTCTGTCCATAGGACAACAATCATTAGTAGTAGTAGTAGTAGCCTTTATTGTCACTTAGTCACAAGTACCAGCGAAATTAGCCATCAACCTGTCCATACAACAAAACATCACAAACTTTATGACAAAGAGGGTAGACAGGACAGAAAGTCAGGGAATTAGAAAAACAACACAGCATTACATGAGGAAAGGTGAGGAGAAAAAAAGGCAGCCCCATATTATGCCCCTTCGGGGGTACAGTGTGGTAACATGAAAAAACACCTCAGCAACATTAGCACAATCAGTACATTCTGAGCAAGGCTTACAGGAAAACTTGCAACAAGGGTGGTGGGGGCGGGAAAAGGGGAAATGAGGTAGCCAAGACCAGACAAGGCGGCCATCCGGACCTGTGGCCATGTAGGCGCTTTCACAGACCCGTCATGTCAGGCTGGTGGGTATGAAGCTGCGAAGGCAGGGGATGGGGGGAGGTCTATCTGTACATATGTGTTCACAAACGCTTTACATCCAACCTCACTGATCTCGAGCTGTTTTGCAAGAAGGAATGGGTAAAAACTTCAGTCTTAGATGTGCAAAACTGATAGAAACATACCCCAAGCGACTTACAGCTGTAATCGCAGCAAAAGGTGGCGCTACAAAGTATTACAGTTTTTCCCGATTGCTAAAACACTAAAAGTGAATGCTCATACCAAAGTGTCGAAACTGTAACGTTTGCATGCATTTGGTACACTCAGGTACCAAATGAATAAACACAATGTCGGCATGGCACCGTATACAATTCTGTAACACACTTTGCAAAACACTAAACACATTGTGCATGTGTTACACACATTGGCCAATGATGAAACACACTGCAGTCAGCATATCCATTCAAGAGTTAAAACACACACAGCATTAGCAACACCCCCGCACACACAGTAAAACACCTAACCTGTAACTGAACAACAATCAGTCACTATACATATAATTTAGTTCTGATCACCTGTCATGAGACAATCGTGAATATGGAGGCTGAAGGACCAAGGGGAAGGGGAAGGAGAAGATGAGGAAGAGACGGGAAGAGGGAGAGGAGAACGAGGAAGACACGAGGGAGAGGAGATAGAGGAAGAGACAGGGAAGAGGGAGAGGAGATAGAGGAAGAGACTCTGGTAAAAACCAAACATTGGGACTGAAACATCATCGGCCAAAGGGCCATCGAGAACGTTGCCGGGCAGTGCGGGGCAACAGCACCATGTGTGCCACAATTTGTGGTCAGGGGGTCCTCCATCGCCATGCCAACCTGGGTCCCTATAACACTACAAATATACTGACATTTCTGCATGCACTACATGCTGCGGTCACATAGGACCGACCAGGGCAGCCCATGTTTGTTGTCATCTGGGATAATATCAGTTTCCACCGGGCTGCTCTGGTCCGGGACTGGTTCGCCAACCATGACCATTTCATGGTGCTGTACCTGGCCCCTTATTCCCCGTTCCTCAACCTGATAGAGGAATTATTTTCGGCATGGCGGTGGAAGGTCTATGACCGCCTACCACATGCACGCGTGCCACTCCTGCGAGGAATGGAGGAGGCATGCGGAGACATCGAGGTGGGGTCGATGCACGGGTGGATACGCCATTCCCGGCGATATTTTCTCCGTTGCCTGGTGAGGGAAAACATTGCCTGTGATTAGGATGAGGTGACGTGGCCCGACCCCAATCGACAGAGTGATCACTGACTTGTCATGGGAGTTGTTGTGCTACCTGTAGAATGTATCACTGAGGCTTGATTGCGGGAATAAAAATGGTTTAAAAACTACAAATGACAGAAGTGTCTTGAGTAATGTTGACCAGTGTGTTGTGTCTTCTTTGACTGTTCATTGTTCAGGTGCATGTGTGTTCCCTATCGATCTGAAGAGGCCTTTTAAAGTCAGAGTGTTAATTTTTGATTGCAGACTAGCAGTTGACATGGCAGTTAGATGTTAATCTCCAAGTGTTGTGTAAAGAATACCTGGTTGTTGAGTTTTGACACTATGAGCCACATTTTGCATTTTAGTTGTTAGCAATTGGAAAAAACTATAACTTACAGTTTTTTTCAGTCGCTAACAAGCGTTTGTCCAACCAGTTGTCACATTTTCAAAACTCTAAATACAATTAGCACAGCATCAGTCTTTTTTGGCCATACCATTCACACATTTCAAGTCGTTTTCACACAATATGCAGTGAGTGAACACATTTTCACAATGCTTACATTTTCTTAACAGACAAGCTAAACCTCCCAACAAAACTGTGGATTGTTTTTGTAGTATTTACAAATGTTAACACACACCATCCCACAATAGCGAAAACAATATTCCAAACCTTAGATACAGTATAAAAACCTCTGCTTCTGCAATGATATCAGTTCAAAAACAATGTATATCAACTGATAATAAAAAAAACAATTGAATAATTCACACACAGCTGATTTATGTTGGGTAAATTGGGCCAACCACAGCTGATTCCAGTCTGGCTTAGACTAAGTGGCAAGGGTTATTTTCTTCTATTACATTGACACTTATACATAAGGAGGACTTTGAGGAGTGATGTTTTTGGAAACAGAAACAGAAAAAGACAAACACTGTAATGTCTGGACAAGGATGAGTAAGAGCAAGGGGCCCAGGGAGAAGAGCAGGCCCAGGGAGAGGAGCAGTGAGAGGAGCAGGAGCAGTGAGAGGAGCAGGAGCAGTGAGAGGAGCAGTGAGAGGAGCAGGAGCAGTTAGAGGAGCAGGAGCAGTGAGAGGAGCAGGAGCAGTGAGAGGAGCAGGAGCAGTGAGAGGAGCAGGAGCAGTGAGAGGAGCAGGAGCAGTGAGAGGAGCAGGAGCAGTGAGAGCACTATCGTTGACCATGTAATCAACCATGGTCTTTCACTAAGAGAGGCCGGTGAAAGAGTGCAGCCCAATTTGAGGCGGTCAACGGTTGCCTCCATTATACGCATCTTTTAACAAACCAACAGGTAAGTTTTTAATTTTACATGGATTGTTTCTATTCTCACTTGACATGTCAATAAGGTCACACAGTAATGCATATGTTGAATTTTTTATCCCTCTAAAGAATGCAACATCTTCCACCCTCTGGGGGAAGAGGAATGCTCCTCAATAATGATCAAGAGCTTGCCATTGTAGAAATGGTTGTTGCAAATAATGCAATAAAACTGCATGAAATTCAAGCTAGAATTGTGGAGGACCATGAGATATTTGACAATATCGATAGCATCAGCCTCACAACCATTATGTGGACATTGTCCAAACACAGAGTGCGGATGAAGCAGCTCTACACTGTTCCCTTTGAGAGGAACAGTGAGAGAGTCAAGGAGCTACGACGACAGTATGTTCAGGTATAGTGTATATTCAATTCATTGTCCAGTTCTATAAGCTTTGCACTTTGCAAGCAGGTAACCTACACAGTAATAGGTTACCGTACAGTATGGTATACAGTAATGACATGATTAACATGAACTTTGTTTCAGAGTTATGGAATTGGAGGCCAACCAGGCCCCTCATGAATTCATATACATAGATAAGACAGGATTCAATCTGGCCAAAAGGCGTCGGCGTGGGCAAAATATAATTGGAAAAAGGGCCACACTTGATGTGCCAGGACAGAGAGGGGCAAACATTACCATGTGTGCGGCAATTGCAAA